>CAUYQV010036733.1:0-27487 GCA_963574575.1 Galagoides demidoff
CTCCTGCCTCCGCCTCCCAAGTAGCTGGGACCACAGGCGCCCGCCACAACGCCCGGCCATTTTTTGGTTGCAGCCATCATTGTTGTTTGGCGGGCCTGGGCTGGGGATTCAAACCCACCACCTTAGGTGTACGTGGCTGGCACCTTAGCCAATTGAGCCACAGGCGCTGAGCCTATTTTACTTTTTAATATACCTCATTTTTATCTTACCATACTCATTTTATATTTATATGTATTTTACTATATGTATTATGTTATTTTATTTTTTGCTATTTAGTTTTCTGGAAACTCGATAAGACATTTTGCCAAATACCAAAATTTGGTTAAAGTACTTAATTATGGGATCTAACTGAGGTTTTGGGGGTGTTAATGTCATTGAATCTGGGGGAGCATTTTTGAACAGTTTGGGACCATCATTGACTATCTCATGCATATTTGTCAATTAATTTTAGAAGTTTCATGGGAGGCTAGTGAGCTTTATGTATACAGCACATGTTCACAGGCAGTAAGGTATGCAGACTAGACTGGGTTTTTGTGATATAGGAACTATTTGGTCTAAAATTCAAGGGATCTAACTCTAATCCCTTACTACTCATAAATGTTAGTCTCACGATAATTCGGAATAGCCAAAATGATGGAAATTTGAAAGAATAATAGGTAAGCTGGGGCTTCGGTGACATCATATGCTACTAGAGCTCACAGTTAATAGGTTGCAGTGTTAGTGAGGATCAGTCAAATCACTCACAATCTGTTTAGCACTGACACATACAAAGTACACTATACCATTAGGGGTAATTGCAATAATGGAGAGATGGCATGTATCTGAAAAATTGGGACTACAAATTGCATAGAGTAATCCAGTGCAAGATTGCATTGGAGACACTGTTGCAATGCAATGCATTGGGAAGAGTAGGAGCAGGGTCCTGGCCATCCAGGATCAAAGGGGAGAGCTTTGGAGAAAGGACTGGGGCTTCCTTTATGCTTTCCTTAGGTATCATTATGCTTGGATTGCTAGAGAAGTTCAACGCCAGGTTCTTTATTTGTGGACTCATCATAAAACGCTGGAGAGTGCTATCTACTGTGGTCATTAGAATCTGAAAATGGAAAAGATGATACTAACTTACTGGCTTAGATCCAGAAAAATATCTGAGCTTAAAAAGTCTCAGACAGAAAGGAAATTACATTAAAGATGTCAGGCATAAGACATTTTTTCTTGCTTAATGGCTGATTCCCAAGCAAAGATGTTCTCCTTTCCTTCCACAGTTCCAGGGAAATAGACATACATTTCCGTGCATAAACAAATTCTTTGAAAATCTAACAAGTAATCTGTCTGTAGTTCAGAATGGTCTCTTTAGGGTAGTTGTGTTTTTAACTATCTCTGTGTTTAGGGGTTTAAATCAAAGATCCTACAGATCTGTAAGCATTGTCTGAACTGAGAAAAAATTGTAAACATTAAGCACTTTGGTTAATGGTTGAAAGCCCTGTTGTAACCCAACAGAGAATAAGCTAGAAGTCATTCCTAATTGGCCTGCTGGGTGAGGCGGGAGAGAGAATTCTGAAGCAGCTTAGCAGCCAGCACAGGTATCGGCAGACAAAGAAGCCTCTGGGGAAGCAAAAGAGGAACCAAAGGCTTTGGCTGTATGTCTGATCAAACCTCTTAGGAGAAAAGAGAGGGAAATTGATGTACCCTCAAATTGATGAGACCCAGTAAGTAGTGCTACAAACGAGGCCTGTTGGGGATCCCAGAGGAAGCTGAATTCCTAATGAGAAAGCAATGTATTAGGTTAAACAGAGTGATGCTTTTTTAAAAAAATTAGATTTTTTTTTTTTTTTTTTTTTTTTTACTTGTTCTCCAGAAAGTTTCAGCACTAAGCTCTGGAGAGTTGAGGGCACCTGGGACTATGCCTAAAGTAAAGCATGGAGAATTATTAAATTAAAATAGGATGTGTCTCATCTCTGAGTGAAGTAGAGGGGTGAAATAACAGAAGGCTGATACTTAGACTTGGGTGAAGGTGAAGCAAGGAATAGCAGCGGGGTTGCCTAGAGAGGATACCAGCCATGTGCTAAACAAGGGCGTTTTAGAGAGTGTGGACAACGATGTCTGATATTCAGAAAAGTCGAATCAGAGGACTCTCCACAAGAATGCATTACTTCTTGCAATTATGAAGGGTTTTCTTAATGTTTAGGTGACTGGAGAGGGTGGACACCTAATTGCATCGGGTTGAAGAGACAGTTGAAAAAATGTGGGATACCCTTGCTCCCTTTTGAGGAGGAGGGCAGGGAAGGATAAAAAACAAGAAAAAAGGAGAGAGGTATTTTGTGTTATTTTAGTTTTAAACTAAATTGGAAAGAATAGAGCATGTATATAGACTATGACAAGGGGTTAGTAGAAAGGGAGAGAGAAAACGATTATGAAAACTTTAAGCATATTTAAGCATACTCATGAGAAAATTCAAGGAGCTCTGTGTTTGCTAGCATTAGGACTTTATTCTGTGTGGCCCAGATAATTGGATTTCCCCTTTCTTATTTGGATAATAGATATGAAATAGCTCCTTTTATTGTCAGCTTCATCTCATTTAGGATTCAGACCTATAAGAAAATTATCCTTCTTAAATATGTCACCTCTTTTTGTTCATGTTCTTTTAAAATTCAAACACATCCTTGAACTCTGTGTAGCACGCTGGTTTGTCTTCTTGACCCCATTTTCGCCATTGATTCCACTTGTGATTTTTTAATGACATCTACTTTTGCCAATCTTCTCTTCTGATACTACCTTTATCTTAGTAATTTAGAGTCATAAAATAAGATTTATTGAACAATGGATTAAGCTCTATTTTATCACCTGTAAAAAATAGGGTTGATAATCGACTTGATTTCACAAAGTGGTGAAGAATATATATGATTGAATACATTTCGTGTTTAGAATTTAGTCTCAGATAAAATATGTGTTCATTGAACATCACCTATTCCTTTTTTCCTTTATTTCTTACAACAATTATGGAAAAGTTTTGACATAAGATAATATCCTCCTTTTTATAGATGATAATATCCTCCTTTTTATGGACTTCGCCTGAGATTTGATGGCACCTGTTTCTCTTCTAGGCTTTCCATTCACTGTCATTGAGTGGATACCAAACTTAACTACTGAGTTGCTAGCACTTTTACAACCCTTGAATTCCTCTCACCGGTAGGAGAGGAACTAATACTAACTTAGGAACTATACCCTAAAAAAATAAAATTCCTTCAAATAGGTTTCTTAGGAAATCAGAAACCCAGGCTTCCTGAACCCCACCTGAAGTATTGTATTGCCATGGCACTTGATGTCAATGTAGTTAAGGATTCAAAATTGAGTTAAGAGTAGAAAATGATTCTCTGTACCTGTTGTGTTCTTAAAAACTCTTGACAAATTTTTCTGATTTTTTTTTTTAATTTTTCTGATCTTCATTCTCATTTTTTGGTCACTTTCCTTGTATATTTCTATCTAGTTAGATATTATTTGTATCTAATTGAATTTATATTGTTTATGTGCATTATTCACATGAACTGATAAAACTTCCTTAAATTGTTAAATATTTTTTGTGATAATTGATGTGACATGAGCTAACTTACCATTGACTCCTCTGTTGAAAAGATGACTTATTAGTAAGACCTGGAGAGAACCACTCTATTGAAGGCTGTTTCTTTTAATAAGCGTGGTTATGTAGATGATGTTAACAATTACAAATGCAGTTATCGAGGCTGGCATGGCTCTGCTTACAGATAGTGTTAGTAGCCACTTCATAATATTTACGTTTCCATTTCTACTTTTCAAAAACTTTTCCTTGTATTATAAATATTTGTGTGTCTATATGAAAAAGAAAGCTCAGTGAGGTAGCAGAGACTGTCTTTGAAAGTTGGAGAAGGCAGAGTTGGCAGGTTGAATGAGGGGCCTGTGTTTACACACCTGATGGGTAACAGAGCTGCACTGAAAACTTGGATGTCTCTCCTCTCATCTGTCACTTTCTTACTGTACCTCAGAGCTGGAGCCATTCCATCTATCTGAAATGAGTAGATCTCTTTTTTCAAATATCCTGTATAACTCAGTCATACTTTCTGTGCAGTCACTCAGAATTGGTGACTTTTATGATGCACTGATTAGATGTGTTCCTGACACATGAGTAATCGTGTTCTCCCTCTTGTAAATTCAAAATCTTTGAGCCTTCATCTTTAAAGGATGATTTAATTAAAAGAAAGAAATTCATTTTCAAAGGATGATTCGAAAAAAAAAATCAAAATCTTTGAGTCCATTTGGCTAATTGGTAATCTGGATTTCTAAGATCATGGTGAAAATTTGTATATTTAAAAACAAAGAAAAAGAGAAAGGGAATATTAATTCTATGTATTGTAACAGACAAACTTATTCATAAGCATGGGCATAGGACATTAATTTAATTTAATTTAATTTATTTATTTTTGAGACAGGGTCTCACTATGTTGCCTTCGGTGGAGTGCTATGGCGTCACAGCTCACAGCAACCTCAAAGTCTTGGGCTCAAGGGATTCTCTTGCTTCAGCCTCCCTAGTAGCTGGGACTACAGGCATCTGCCACAATGCCCAGATATCTTTTGTTTGTTTGTTTAGCAGGTTCGGACTGGGTTTGAACTGACCCGCCCCGGTGCATATGGCTGGCGCCCTAACCACTGAGCTATGGGCACTGAGCCAGGCCACTATTTTTATAGTGTTGATTTTTGATAGTAATTTCTCTATAGCTACTTTCTGGGATTTTCTTTTTTCTGGGTTTGCTCTTTGAACAAGAGTAGAAACAAATCTTAGGAATAAGGCAGGTGGTAGTGATTAAAACCTTTGTGATATTTGCTGTAGAAAGATTTAGGTATATGTATTCAATTCACCTGATTTGCAGATATGCTACTCTTTCACACACAAAAACCTTAGTGTAAGGTGCCATATTACATGAGTTAAAGTCCCATTTATTTTCTGGGCTAGGATTTGTATGTAAGGTGCTGTTAGGGAAGCATTCCTCAGGATGACTACTAATGATTTCCCATCTGCTTCAGTTGGAGAAGAGTCATGGCAGTTGTATTCAATGCGCATTTTGGGTGAAAACTGAGCAAAGATTTAATTACTTTTGAGTATATGTTTCCCCTGAAGCCGGGGATTTACTCATCTAATAATTATTTTCAGCTGGAGTGAAAGCACATCAGAATGCTTTCTGTTAGTGACTGAGAGGACCAGCACAAAGCAGAGACATTTAGAAAGCTGACTTTTTGGGGGTGGGGTGGGGGGGTTGTTTATTAGGACAATAACTCACAGTTACATGGTGTTTCACCACTCAATAGTAGAAAGCTGACTTTTGAACAAGGAAAGCTCAAGTAGTTTGTAGTAAGATACTTGACTTCATTTATTAACTCATGCAGAGTTCTTGTTTTCTTATTTGGTGGGGGGGCAGGGTCTTTGTTGCCCAGACTAGAGTGCAGTGTCATCATTGCAACTCACTGCAGCTTCAAAGTCCCGGGCTCCCGTGAGCCTCCTGCCTCAGTCTCCTGAGAAGCTTGGACTATAAGTGTATGCCAACATCCCAGCTAATTTTTCTGTTTTTGTTTTTTTTTTGCCACATTGCCTGGGTTTGTTTAGAACTCCTGACCTCAAACAGTCCTCACATTTTGGCCTCCCAAAGTGCTGGGAGTAGAGGTGTGAGCCACTGCGCCTGCGCTTGTGGAGTATTTAGTGAAGCCAGGCTGAATAAAAGGCATTTAGTGCAAGAAAAAGCCAATATAACGTGGATTCTTCTCAAAGTGGCTAACCTGTGTTTTCTCATGAAAAGAAATTAGATTTCTTATTAAGAAAAGCTAGATTTGGTAGCAGAGGCTTAACATTACTGAGTAACATCTTGTTTAAGATCTTGTCAGTTTACCTTACTTTGTCGCACTAAATCTAGCAAAGCAGATGGCTCTGTAGAAAAGGGATGCTAGCGTCCTGTTCAGTGGCAGTGAACACCCATGTGGTTACTTGGAAAGCCCTGGAAGTAGCTTAGGTGCATTTAACATTGTATATTCTGACTGTTTTGCCATTACAATGAAGATTTGCCACTAGATACTTTATAAGTGTGTATGTGGTCTGACAATTAAGTTTGCAAACTCATGCTACAAAAAAGCATGAGTGTTACATACCTCATTGCTGAATGAATGTCACTATAGTCACCTTCAGAGTCCTCCCCTTGGGAAGCTAGGCACTGACACCTGCACCAAGCCCACCCTTCAAAGCAATTTTGGAACTCCTTTTCTGGAGTGGCTTCATATTACTGGTATCATATTATTCTTAATGTCCTGAATGTCATCAAAGTGTCTTCCTGTCAATGTTTCCTTTTTTGATGAGCAAAAGAATGAAGGAAAAAGTCACTGTGGGCTAGGTTTGGTGAGTAGGGAGAGTGTTTCAATACAGCTATTTATTTACTGGTTAAAAACTCCCTCACAGACAGTGCCGTGTGAGCTGGTGTGTTGTTGTGATACAGGGGCCGTGAATTGTTGGCCACAATTTTCAGTTAAGGTTTTCCTATTTCTCTATTGATGTTTACTTGGTATGCTATTCTTCCCACAGACAGTCAACAATTTTGCTATACAATTTGATGACTTTTTGCCTTGTTTTCATCAGTTCTGTGTGTTACTGGTCACAGTAACACATCACTTTCTTCATCTGTGATGCTTACTCTCCCCTCAGAAAAATATTTAATCATTTGTGCACTGAGGTTTTCTTCATGGCGTTGTCCCCATAAACTTGGGCTTGCATGTCCCTGATTTCACTCCCACTCTTACCAAGGTTAACAAGAAATTTATTAATTTTTGTTTGTTGCTCTCATTTGAGCTCGACATTCCCACAATGGCACACAAAACACCCAACAGTAATAATGAATGAAACACTGCCACATGTCAACAGGAACATAGCTGTGAGAGGATGATATACCAAGGTTATAAAACCTTACTGAGTTGTTAGTACATTGCTGCCTACGGAAGGGCACAGTGGCAGGTTCATGAACATAATTGTCACACCTCATATAGATAACTACTACATTGCCGTCCTAGAAATTTTTTAACTGTTAGTGTGCTTAATTTTTATTTATAAATATATTAATGCAATAACCTGTTTTGATCTGTATTTATACCATAAGGTATATTTAGTAGACTTACAAACTCATTTAATCGACCTTCATTGGTTAGGGTTGTAAGTGTAAATTTAACTTCTTTGGATGGACGTTGCTGACATGTTAGCTTGTGCTTCACTGGTTCTTATTTATATCATTCAAAGTTCTACTTTACAAAACTTAATAAGTAATAAAAATGTTGATTAATGTCCAGCAAGACCCAATATCTAATTCCTGTGTCATTTTGCAGCCAGCCCAGCATCCAGATCCCTCTGGAGTCTGCCTGTCTCTTTGTGTCCTAGCACTCTCCTTGCTTCTGCTCTCCACGCTTTAAATGTGCTTTGCTCTCCTCAGCTTTGTGTCTTTGTCCACGATGGATCTATGAATATGGAACAGGTTTACCTCTCCTTTTTGAATGTCTCTATCCTATCCCACCTCTAAGGCTTAATTCAAGTCCCATCGACACCATGAAACTTTCCTGCCTGCTGACAATACTATTTCCTTGACCAGACTTTGTTTGGCTCCTCTAAGCCTTTGACCTTTGGCTTCCATCCTTGACAGGTCTGCATAGCCCAATTTCAACAAGAATCCTGCTGAGTCAGTCCAGTGTGAATCCCCTTGATGCTGGATCACCCCCCTTCCCTCATCAAGAGTCACATTAGGTCAGCTTACCAAGAATTCTCCCTACCCTTGACATCTCCTTTTAGTAATTTTCCATTCACCAAGCCCACAACCTGTTCCTGGCTGGGAATCTCTACTTGGTATTTATATTCACGGTTGAACCTGATCTCTCTCCCGCCACTATAGTAGTCTTGACACGTATCACGATAGTCTTTCCTAACTCCTGAAGAAATCGGCCTTGGGTGAATATTTTAAAAGGAGGACCCTCTGGGCAATTGAAGCAACATCAAAAATACACTACTGGGACCTGCTCAAACTAAAAAGCTTCTGCACAGCCAAGAACACAGTAAGTAAAGCAAGCAGATAGCCCTCAGAATGGGAGAAGGTATTTGCAGGTTATGTCTCCAACAAAGGTTTAATAACTAGAATCCACAGAGTACTCAAACGTATTAGCAAGAAAAGAACAAGTGATCCCATGTCAGGGTGGGCAAGGGACTTGAAGAGAAACTTCTCTGAGAAGACAGGCACACAGCCTACAGACACATGAAAAAATGCTCATCATCCTTAATCATCAGAGAAATGCAAATCAAAACTACTTTGAGATATCATCTAACTCCAATAAGATTAGCCCACATCACAAAATACCAAAACTGGTGATGTTGGCATGGATGTGGAGAAAAGGGAACACTTCCTCACTGCTGGTGGGAATGCAAACTAATACGTTCTTTTTGGAAAGATGTTTGGAGAACACTTAGAGATCTAAAAATAGACTTACCATTCAATCCTACAATTCCTCTACAAGGTATATATCCAGAAGACCAAAAATCACATTATAACAAAGATATATGTGCCAGAATGTTTATTGTAGCCCAGTTCATAATTGCTAAGTCATGGGCCTACAGACACATGAAAAAATGCTCATCATCCTTAATGGATGGCCAAGTGCCCATTGACCAATGAATGGATCAATAAATCGTGGTATATGTACACCATAGAATATTATGCAGCCTTAAAGAAAGATGGAGACTTTACCTCTTACATGTTTATGTGGATGGAGCTGGAACATGTTCTTCTTAGCAAAGTATCTCAAGAATGGAAGAAAACATGTCCAGTCTTACTATGAAACCAACTTACATGAAAGCTGTAACCCAGTTACAGCCCAAGAAGAAGAGGAAAGGGGAATGGGAGGGGAGGAGAGGGGGGAGGATGAGTGAAGGGAGAGTAATTGGTGGGACCACACCTATGGTGCATCTTATAAGGGTACGTGTGAAATTTACTAGATGTAGAATATACATTTCTTAACACAATAACTAAGAAAACGCCATGAAGGTTATGTTAACCAGTTAGATGAAAACATTTCAAATTGTATATGAAACCACCACATTGTACCCCATGATTGCATTAATGTACATAGCTATGATTTAATTAAAAAAAGAGATAGTTCTTCCTACCATTTTACCAAGTGTCAGAATAATTTTTTCTTTAATACTTCTTGCATGATTCAGTTACTGCCTTGTTTGGTATCTTCTTTACTTCCTCATGGGTATCAACTTATTTTTTAGCACCTGACATGGTGCTATTAATAGACATTCTGCTGATAAATGTTACCTAGGTAATGCTTGGAAACAGTGTTTAGGAATGCTCTGATTGGACTCTGTGAATATTATGAAAAGAGACTGACCAGTGGCCTATTGTAGATGATACATAGGAAATTCTTTTTTCAGCTACACTTTTGGATACTGCAGTTGGATGTAGTCTCAGTATCTGGGTTTGTGGAGTAAAATCGGCTAGCGTATTTATCCTGGAGATGATTTGATTGGTTGTTTGCTGTCACTGTCTATGGAACACTCTCATTAGACTGAATTCCTGCTAGGCCATCTAAGGGACACTGTGTCCCATAGGTCTTTCCCTCACGTGGCTGCCAGGCCCATACACGGCTTCCCTAGTCAGTCCTCTGTTGCTTGGCTAGCAAGGTTGCCTTCATCTATAAATCAAAATGCAGGAGTCATGAAACTTTATGGAAGAAGAAGTGCTGGAGACGTTTTCCTTAAAGGAAGCTATAAGCTTATTGCAACTTGAAGCTCTTACTTCAGCCTCTCCAGGAAAAAGATAAATATATAATTGAACCACAACAAAATAAATGACCACATATTAAAGTTATATATAAAGACTTTTTTTGGGAAAAATTACCTATACATGGAAAACAATTTAGAAAGATATACATAGATTTTGAAGAATTTACCTCTGAATAGTGAGATTATTGTTGATTTAATATTTTTTGTGTCATTCAACTATTCTGCTGTAAACATGTCTCAGCGTTACTACATAGGATAAGAGTTACTAATGTCATACTATACATGGATTTATTTTGAGGTTTATAAAGAATTACTAGAAACCACTCAGAACCATGGCATTACTTTCAGATTAAATAACTTGATCATGAGTGCTTTATGCCAGTGTTACAGCATGAACAGACTGTGAATGCAGGAATAGTCTCTGAGTGTGGACTACGCACCTTTCTTCCGTGCTTTACTTACCGCTACCCCACAGAGAGTTTATGAAGTCTGACCTCCTAGATCTAAATGTGGCTCCGCCTCTTCTAGTTGTGTGCTTTCGAAGAAATTAATGAGCCATTCTGTTCCTCAGTTTCTTTATAAAGAGAGGATAACGGTGTGTTCACATAGAAGTGCTATAGGGAATAAATTAGAAAGTGTGATACATGTAAATAAAGTCCTTGGTCTTTATAAATAAATATAAAGGAATAAAACCTGTTCATTCCAAATCAGGCTAATTTATACTCTATTACTTAGGCTCTATTGCAAGATTTTGGACAAAATATTAGCATAGATCATTGTCATACCAATTACATATAAATTTTATAAAAGTTTTTAGTATCATCAGCTATTTGGTGTAATATATGAATTAACGTAAACCCTAATCTTCAGCATGTGTGGGTAGATTTTGTTTATCTTTTATTTAACCAAATCATTTTTACTTTGATACCTGTTTTGCTTGTAAAACGGTCCATCTTAAGAGATACTTTATTTTTAGAAGAACAGTTTTTTAAGATTTAGGTAATTCATAGTATTGTTTTCTAATCTTTTTTGCATAAAAGCCTAAATCAAAGTAAATAAAATAGGCATTGTTTGATACTATTTTTTGTTACACTTTAAGCATATTTAACAATATTTTCTATAATTATGAAAGTAATACATTTGTTTTAAAGAAAATGAAAATCATTCATACTCTTCTTGGTTTAATATTGTCTGTAGTCCTCAGGCTACTGTGAAATTTTCTTTGTGGGTTCTCCACGGGCCTTTGCAGCAAACCAAAAAGAGAAAATACTGGCTTAACGTCATGGTCATAACATAAACTCCAGGGGTATGTGTGTGTGTTGGTCTTTATTAGAATGGGTGGAGAATAGTCTGAACTCCGAATACCCCTGCTGTAATGACTCTCCAGGGATGGTTTAAGTGTTTCCTCCTGCTGTTCCAAACTTCACTTAATTTCATATAGCTATTTTTGAATATGAAATGCAAGGTCTCTATGTTTAATGCTACTTGGCAATGAGTATTTGGGGACTTCTCAAAGCTTCGTTGTGGTGAATCAGTGATATGTCTTTTGATGCTTCAGAGATGCTTTTTCTTTTCTCTTATGATGTTGGATGTATACCTCTACTAGAGAAAGGGGAACAATTATGACTCTACTTGAGGAATAAGAACATTGTGTTTTATACTTACCTTTGGAATAGGAAGCTTGAAATGCTATAAAGTTGAACATTAGACTTTATCTTCTTTTTACAGCTCATGTAATGATTCACTCTGATTGTGATGTTATAATTAGAGTTTTAAAAAAAGAAAATTATGAATGGATTTGACTTTGATTTTTAGGTATAGTATGAGATACAGCATGTAAGAATCAGCCAGAAAATAATACGTAATCCAAGGTTGGCAAAAAGTGATAATATCATTAAGAAGTCTATCCATTTCTTTTCTGTTTTTTTGAAACATTTTCTGTAGGGAACAAAAGCTACTGAAGATAAAAATCTATTTGAAGTGGCAACTTGACCTCAAACCAAGAAAATTTGATTTCTCTAGAAATGTAAAATTCAGCCTTTTCAAAGACTTTGGTAATGTGCTTCTCTAGACAAGTGTGCTTGCAAGCGGGACTGGGGAAAAACAAAACAAACCAGAAATCCCAACTGCTTCTTCCTCTTTCTCTTCTTCTTTCTTTTCTTCTTCTTCTTTTTTGCATTATTTGGTATTTGTATTCACATCATCTTTTCATTTTTAGTTTTTACTGAATATGGATATATGTGGATAATTGTGTGAAAAATCAATCTGAAAAACCCAGAGGGACTCATAGGACTATATGTTACTTATTTTTCATGAAACCATCACATCTCATCAAAGAAAGATGGCCCTTCTCTAGAAATTTCAGGAGCGTGTTCAGTAGGCCAATTTCTATCTGTGGATGTCCTTTGTGCTTTGCCTTCTCTTAATGTGTTAGAAATTCTTCCATTCCTGGTCTTTGATAAGTTTGTCTTACTTTTCCTTAGAAACTTAGCTTTGATCATCATGCATTTAAGTTGCTTGATACTGTCCTGTCTCCTCTACTCCCTGCTAATCTCCTCAAGGGCTACCTGTGTGTTACTTGGTGCTTCACCTGGAATGGTTCCTTGGTACTGGGAGGTATTCCTCTGCAAGGTTGTAAGAAATGTATGGTCCACTGCCATAAACCTCCAGAAGGTTACAGTGTCAGAATGGACGATGAAAGTTCCTCAGAACTGACCAACCGAACATTGGACCAGATGAACCACAGTTCAGCTCAGAGAGAAAAGGAAAGAAGGATTGGAAACCAGGCAGACGCTCATGTTTGAAGTTCACACACAAACGATACTACAGTGTAGAAAGGTGACAAAACAAGTATAATTACTCTTTCCGTTTTGCTTACATCACTCCTTCCAAGGATAATTAGATTAAGGCATGAAAGTGCAGAATGTAGGAGTGAATTCAGTTATCAATGTCTTAGGACATCTGAGAGTACTGTGGTTCTCTGAAGAGTCCTGAGATGAGTTTCACAGAATTTATAGATATTTGGAGTTGAGCTAGTTTCATCACGTCAGTTACCTTTGGGGAACTGTGAAAAGTGAGAGAGGCATTAGCAGCTTTCAGATGTCCAAATATTCACAGAAGATGATACATTCTGTGAATCAGAGCTGATGGAGAAGGTGTAACCTTTCCCTGCATGCCTGTTGTGTTCTTCCGCCTCTAATTAAATTTTAGGGCAAATTATCACTCTCACGATATCTGAGCATTTAGAAACTAAAACAGTGAGTAGGAATTAGTAGAAAATTATCTCACACCTAAATAACCTTAGTTCCTTTTTTTGATCAGATTGTTAAGCTGGTGGACTAACAACTCTGCAGATATTGTATATCTGCTTATTCTTTAAATGTTGGCAAATGTTCTGAAATAAGCAGCAGATGCGAGAGGATGACCCCACTTCAGATGTAATTAATTGATAGAAATTCATCAGGAATTTAATACACCTGCAGGTGCGCCTATAGGGGACTGCTGTGGTGGGCCAACAAGCAGCCTTGAATAGCAGGTGAAAAATCCTTTTATATCATTATTCTGCATAGTTATGCGAGGTTAGCAAGCTAGCGCAATACAGGAGCCAAATCATTGTGGTTAGCACAACTCAATACAACTCAAGGGTCACAAAGTAAGGGTACATCATTGATACACGTTAGGGTGGGGGTACATATTGGTTCATAAATCACAAAATACATCACAAATACATTACTTCATGATCATAAGATGAGGGTCACATAGTTCAGGGGTACAAAACAAGTGTTAGGTAAATTTCCGAGCACAACTTGGGACCTTTTCATCAAGGGCTCAATCCCTCCCTGCATACTTCCTTAATTTCAGGCTGCTTCTTTACCCTTGAGAGGGCTGGGACTAAAAGGCTGAGGAGTGGTTTCCTTTTCAAGGGTAGGGGGCTTGTTCCCCACTGGTCTTAGGGAGGGGGTCACGGGGGTAGGGGCTTGGTTATTACAGTTCCTGATTATGTCTGGGAGATGAGAGGGTTATAGAGGCAGCTGGATGATATGCTGTTGCTGGTGATGGATTTAAGACCGGCTGATTATATCTAAGACTGATATTTTCCAGTAGGTGCTGTTTTAATATTTCTTATTTACATGGTAAGGGTTTGGCTTTCACCATGGCCACTGAGCCCAACTGTGTGCCAGAAATTGTGCAAGAGGCAGATTTTCCAGGACATTCTAAAGGTAGAGGTGGAACGTTGTCAGTGTGGGACTGAGAGAGTGGCCGTGATGAGCAAGGACTGGACAGAAGAGTTTGAAAGTGAAAAGAGAAGGAGGGAGCGGAAGGCTGACCATGAATGGAGCCACATCCCCCCAGGGTGGATGGAGTGGGGGCCGGGGTGTTGTGCCAACAAGCAGGGTGCCACCCTCATCTTAGTAGGTGTTTTAATTCAGACCTGGCATTAGGACACCTAGAAGAATGGGTGGCCAGGGCCTGTTGTTAACCAAGCTGGAATTAGAAGAGAGGTGTGAGCAGTTGGTGGCTGCTAACAAGTTGGGATTTTATTAGTGATAATTCAAACTCCGAAATCATATATAAAAAATGAATTGTTAGGTGTAGGGTAAGTCAGAGATGGTGTCATTTCAGGGCTCAGGAAGAAAACTCAGGGGTTTTAATTGCTGGCAAGCTCAATTTGAGTTTACAAGGTTTGTGACTGTGACGGTTCAATACATGCTTAGAGCAAATTTGTACAATTTCAGTTTCAATGATGGGGCAGAGAGCTATCCAGGCCCACTCAGCACATACCAGACGATCTCTGGCAGTGCGTGCGCCCTGGCAATCACATTTCAAGAGAGATTAATCGGCTGAGACTTATCAGGAGGCTTGCAGCTAAGACTATGAGGGTGCTCAAAAGAATTGAAAAATTCTGGATGGTTATTCTTACCCGGCAGGGGAGATACCATGGTCATGAAGGTGGTTTTCCCAGGGTGAAGCTCATCCGTTGCACTCCGGTTGTGCTGACCCCTGTGATTTCCCCAAATGTGGGAAACTTGACTGCATAATCTGTGGTAGTGGGGGACTGCGTTTGTGCTTTCCCCTATAAAGGAAAAAAGAAAAAAATAATTCTGAATGGTTATAGTAAAAAGGGGGACATCAGTGTTGGAGAGAGCAGCAGAGGAAAAGAGGGCATGTGAAGCCCATAAGGGAACCTGAAGGCTTAACACAGTGGTTCTCAGCCCCCTTCGAACATTACAATAACAGAGGGTGTTTAAAAAAAATACAGATGCTAGCACCTCACCCTACACCAGTTAAATGGAGGAGGGGTGGGCCAGGCATTGTTTTAAAGCTCCCTAGGTGATTTTAATGTGAAGCCAGGGCTGAGAACCTGTACTTTATCTTCCACCCAGCTGCAAAGCCTGGCCCCAGCCCTCCCCAGGCCTTGCCTAATGCAGGCCCAGGCAGTTGTACATTGTGACCCACATTCCAGAGCTTCTAAGAAACTGTCAGCATGGACTCCTCTCTGCCTCACATCTCTGTGCACCCCACGCACTACCCAAGGTGTAAAGCTCCCTGATCATCTCTCAGACCTCTTGTCCTTATTTCTTGATATGTCCCTTACAGGGTCCCTTCTTTCCACCCTGAGGGTCTTCCTGGATGTTCCTAAGATGCAGGAAGAACATCATTCCTTGATCAGCTGATCTTTTTTTTTTTTTTAATTTTATTGAATGGTAACTATGTACATTAATGCACTTCTGGGGTACAGTGTGGGGTTTTCGCATACAATGATAGCTGATTCTTATATATTTTCTTCATCTTTTTTTGAGTGTTTTCTTTACTCCTGCTTTAACAGAAAACTGGCTCTCTCTTGCAGGCCTCCAAGTGGCTCATAAATTTATATATGTCTGGCCTAGGTTTTGGCACTGAGGTCCAGACCCATAAATACCAGTGCTTTCTTTATGTCTCCACTTGGATGTTCCTGAGATCTTCCCAAGCAGAACTCTTGGTACTATTGAAATTTCTCCTTCTTTAATTTGCTCATTAATAAATGGTATCTCCATCTGCCCAGACGCTGCAATGAGCACAGTCAGAGTCATCTTTTATAATTCCCAACACCCAATTCAATTTATCCTGACAGCCTGTTGATTCTGTCTTTAGAATATTATTTCCCTTTTTTCCATTACTCTTACCTTGGTGTAATAGTAGTGGTGTGTCACCTCGCTCATTGCAATAGCTTCCTGAGTGCCCTCCCTGCTCCCACTGCTGTGCTTCTTCAGGAATTCTCTACCTATAGCAGGTAAGCTGTAGACACAGTTTAATCATCTTGTTATGCTCCTTCAGTGTTTTTCTCCCAATTCTTTCTGTGGCCTGAAAAGATCTTCCTGGTCTGGCTCTGTCCTTTTTTCTGCTTGTTCCACTGTACCCTGACTAGCCCCTCTTTTCCTCCTCCCTCCCTCCCTTCATCTCTTCTGCCCTCTCTCTCCCTCCTTCCCCTCCTTTCTTCCTTCATTTATTTTTATTTTTATTTTTTTGAGACAGAGTCTTTGAGGTAGAGTGCCGTGATGGCGTCATAACTTGCAATAATCTCAAACTCTTGGGCTCAAGTGATCCTTGAGCTTTTGCTTTAGCTTCTCAAGTAGCTGGGACTTCACGTGTCGATAAGGTCTCACTCTGGCTCAGGCTGGTCCTGAACTCCTGAGCTTAGGTGATCGACCTGCCTAGGCTTCCCAGAGTGGTAGGGTCACAGGTGTGAGCCACTGTACTCGGCCTCCTTTGTTTATTTACTTTTTTTTTTTTTTAAACATACTGTGTTCTCTGTCTCTGGGCTTTTGAGCAGGTCTTTCCATCTGCCTGGAATGTTCTTTGCTTACTTTTTTATCTTTCTTGTTTCAGCTTAGTGTAGTATTTTCAGAGAATATTTCCTTAATTGAGGGATATCTAACCTATGACCTGTGGGCTGCTTGCAAATTATGGGAGGACTATTTTGCTCATTTTTGGTCATGGGTATCACAAAAATTATGCATGGAACTTATTTTTTGCTCATCAGCCATTAGGTTCCATTAGTATTTGTGTGTTTAATATGTGGCCTAAGACAACTCTTCTTCTTCCATCTTGGCACAGAGAAGCCAAAAGATTGGATGCCCCTGCTCCATTGCATTTATCCCAATTCATGTTGGACATACACATTTTAAAAAACTTACTATGGAAAATAATTAGTAGGAAATATAGCCATAGTAAACCTCATGAACCCATCACCCAGCTTCTAACACTGGCAACTCATGACTGACCTTGTTTCATCTGATTTGTTCCTTCTAATTATTTTGAAACAAGCCTCAAACCTTACATGAATTATTTCTTAGTACATTTTTTTTTGTTGAAAGATAAGGATTTAGAAAACATATAATTATAATACTATATGAGAACAAGTAAAACATTTCATGGTTCCTTAATATTATCAAGCATATGCTCAGTGTTAAATTGTACTTTATTTGGGTCAAGATAAAAATTGGGTCCAAACATTATAATGAATTACAGTTAGGTGATATGTCTCTCTTTTAATCTATGGATTCCAGTTTTTTTCCTTAAAATTTATTTGTTGAAGAAACAGGCTTATTTCCCCAATAGAGTTTTGTATAGTTTAGGTTTTTCTGATTATATCCCAATGGTGTTACATATTTAATTTGTTGCTTTGTGTCCTTTAACTAAGTAATTAGATTTAGACTTGGTCATATTGTTCATATTGGGTTGGGTTGGGTTTCTTCCACAGGGGTGGATTAAAGAAGGTTTCCATCAGGGGCACAGAATATTTGGTAGGTTCTCTTTAAAATTTTAACAAACATTGATAATCCCCTAGGTGATTATGGTCAGCAAAATGGTGGGACTCAAATTCTCCCATTCCTTCTTTGTTGCATGCAGTGCATCTATAGAGAAACTCCCTTGTATCACCCACAGCTTTTGGTTATACTGAGGAATAATGTATATGAAAGAATATGAAAGAAGGTAAATGTTTGATATATTCTCTTTTTTTAAAAGGTTGTAAAAAGATTGAAATGATTCCATAGCATTTCCTAAATGTGACCAATGAGTTTATTTAAAGTTTCATTATAAACGTACCCATTTAAACATATTTGACATCTTTCACTGGCAGGTATTATTTTACTGATGCTCCATTTCTCCCATCTGACAAGTGGGAGCCTGCTGACTCCCTTTGACTTGTCTCGGGTATCTTTGTACGGTGTCCTATGTCTCACTTCTTTACTAGACTGTTGGCTCCTTAAGTTGAGGGACATGTCTGTATTGTTCATCCTTTATCACAAGCACAGACTCATAGTATCTCAATGAATAGTTAGATGAGGGGAAGGATAATAAAACTTCATGAAGTTTAGTTTAGTATTTATGTGTTGAGAACTTTTTTGTTTGTGTTTTGAGGTAAGGTCCCATTTTGTCACCAGGACTAGAGTGCATCATTGCTCACTGCAACTTCAAACTTCTGGGTCAAGCTATCATTCTACTTCAGGCCCTGGATTAACTGGGACTAAAGGCTTACACCCCCATGCTTAGCTGATTTGATTTATTTTTTGTAGAGACAGAGTCTTGCTATGCTGCCCAGGCTGGTTCTGAACTCCTTGCCTCACATGGTCATCCAGCTTTGGACTAACACCTCAGGTGCTGAGATGACAGGCATGAGTCCTTGTGCCTGGCTAGATCCAGAATTTGAAGCCCAGAGTAGAGTAGAACTTACAGGAAGGAGATTTTTGTTTCAGCATAAGGAAGTTCTAAATAATTTGGGTTATCAGGAGGAGTTGGGGTTCCATCAAAATCCTCGAAGGACTTTGTTCCAAGCGGTAAGAGTACAAAGGTAGACCAACAAGCCAATGAAGATCTTTTTTTGCCTACTTGGAAGAATGATCACTGAAGTTACTTCTTCTTCTTTTTTTTTTTTTTGAGACAGAGTCTCACTTTGTCACTTGTGGTAGAGTGCCATGGCCTCACAGCTCACAGCAACCTCCAACTCTTGGACTTAAGCAATTCTCTTGCCCCAGCTTCCCAAGTACCTGGGACCTTAGGCACCAGTCACAACACCCAGCTATTTTTTTTGTTGCAGTTGTCATTGATGTTTAGCAGGCCATGGCCAGGTTCGAATCCACCAGCTCCGGTGTATGTGGCCTGGCACTGAGCCTGAAGTTACTTCTAATTGCAAGGTAATAAGACACCAAAATCCTTCATGGATAGATTTTATTTTTGGAAAGGTACAAAGTTGGCTGGCTTAAAAGTTTTGGAAGGTACATAATTTTCTTTTATTCCATGAGTGTTATATGCCACTCTAATTTTATGATTCATAGTATTATGAGCTTGTGCATTTGATAGAACATTGATGATGGTGAAACATGCCTTAGTAGTAGTCTTTTCTTTTTATAGGTAATAGATAACTTGTTGATTGAATATATTCTGTTCTCATTCCATTAATCTTTAGACTTTTTGCATTGTTAGCCAGATTCTGATAGCCATTAAGCTATCAGTTTATTAATCTTCTTTGGATATTATTCAAAAAGAAATTAGTTTAACAGAAACTAGCATTAATCATCTTCTAGTTCTCTCTGTACTATTTTGATAAAGATTAGGACACCTGTAATTATTGACAGTTTATCTTGAAATGCTTATTTTTCTGGAATAAAGTATAGTAGATTGCACTTCTATGATTTTCCAGAATAGCATAGGTTAAATACTGTTAAGATGACTTTCTCCTCACACATGAATAAAAATTGAATTTAAATGACAATAGCAAGGTCATGAATATTTAGTCAAACTTGATTTTTTAAAGTATATATAATGCAATATTGTAAGCTTTAACTAGGTTTTCAAAGAGGAAATTCATAAATGAAGAACCATTAGGATAACTCTTCAAATGTTTTTAATAACTTTGTCAAAAATCTGTAAATCCAGCCCCAAATACTGTTCTTGCTATCCTCCAGCTTTCTACTGCCACTGCCTCAGTAGGCTGTACATTTCTTTCTAATACCTCTGTCAGTAAGGAAACAAAAGCATTATGTCTACCTGTACTTGGTATTATTTTCCTTTGCAGTTTCTCTTGAGACAAAATCATAATGAAAGAGAGAGACAGAATGTATTATATTTCCCAGAGTATATTAAATTTCTTATAGGTATATCACTTTAATTTCCTTTATATCCTCTAGACATAATTTCTTCTAGGTGTTAGCACATGGATTCCATTTTCAGAGATGACCTAGATAATATCTGTAATTTTGTTTTATTGTACCAAGTTATACTATTAATTTAAGGTAACGAATGGAATAAAAAGCCTTTAGGCTTTCCTTTGAGCATTAAGGAAATGCTCTTTGAATACCTTCTTTTGAAACTGGAAAATGTACCCCAAAGTAAAGGGGGGAGTTTTTTCTTTTTTATAGATTTTGCAAAATGTTAAAGGAACAAATAAATGGCTGAAAAATAAATAGGCTGTTTTCTTTATTTAAAACTTCTAGACCTTAATTCACTCTCTCATAAGTAAATTTTATATTTATAAGTTTAGGGGACAGAAATCTGTGGAAAGGATTTCTGAAGTTGACAGTGATTTGAATTTGTGGTTAGAACCAGTTTGAAACCTAGTACACTTCAGCATGGCTCTGCCCAGCAACCTGGTGTGCCTGGGTCTCTGTATGTGGCGCTGTGCCTTCTCCAGCCGACCCCTGTGCATGCCTCTCTTCCCTGGACTTGCCCTTGACAGCTCCCCCCTGTGTGATGGGCAATGAGTCACTCATCTTTGGGCCTGAAGTGATCCTTGCAATGTGGCCAAGCTGGGAATGTCTAATTATTGGAAGAATAAAAGAATATTAAAAAATCTCTGCAATAAAATGGCTGTCTATACAAGGTAGAGCTACTAGAAACAAATTTGGCGATATCTCCAGTAGAATGTTCCTTAGTAATATTAACACAATGTAAAACATTTTTTCCACCATGTCATTTACCTGAATTAATGTCTCCACTGGCAATCAAGCCTTGATTGCCTCCTATTCATTAGCTTTTGATTTAATTAATAAGACTTGTTAAAGAGGCTTCTTCAGTGTTTTCCTGTAAATAGCTCTAATTTATTGATTCAGTTTGAATTTTGTAATTATTTTAAGTTATTTACATCAACATTTGAATTATATGTTTTAAGCCTTCATAAATAGTTTAAATCCACAAGAAAATTAGGAGATACAGTATTCATTTCATAAAAAATAGAATTACATGTATCTTCTTTTGGTGTTTTTAAAACTTATATTTTGTGAGTGAGTTATACCTTACAATTTAAAGTATTCCAGGCTATGCTAAAGTTTAAAATACATATGCACAAAAGTCAGAGCATTGAAAGATTTCTCAATGCTGCTTTTTCCAAAGGTACTTTTTCCAAACTTGGAACCAATGACTCAACATTTTACTAGGCATTAAAACCGAGGGGCCCAGCAGTTGCTGTGTGTCTGGACGTGTAGAGAAAGACTAATTAAGAAAGGAGAAAGTCACAGTGACTCTTAGGTTAAAGAGCAGTTTGATAATCAATATGATCCTTAATGGGAAACCAGTGAAGCAGTTGGAGAAGAGGAAGATGCCATTATTGGGCTGTGCTCAGATTATTAAAGGATAGTGGATTTTGTTTTTCTCAAGGTAGTGAATGTTTTAAACATGTTTGCTGGGTGCAATAATGTCACTTAACAAAGCATCCTACAAATTCCAGAACTTCAAGGAAATGAAAACTTTACCCACATGCATCAAAAACAAAGAAGCTGCACCTTTAGTTTGAAAAAGAATATAAATATTTAAACCCAACATGAAAGAAGATGTTGAAAGCTGTATGCAGTTGTGGCATTTCTGACAATTTTTGGAAATAATAATTTGAATACTTTATTCTGGGTTTATTTTTATAAGTATGAAGAGGAAAATGTCAGTATATTAACAGTATCAGTACCCATTCAGTAAAATATTTTGAGAATCTACTCTATGCCAGCAAGGTTCTAGATACTGGAAACATACCAGCTAACAAAACCAAAAGTTCCTTCGCTTCTGGGGCTTTGCATATTACCAGTTCTAAGAAAATTTTAGCTTCATATGCCTTAATACATAAAATCTCAAAGTCATTAGCTGTTGTGATGATCATAAACTATAAAAAAGCCTAACAATTCCCAGAGAATTCAGAATCAGAGCAAAACCTGGATTTTATTCTTTTATATAGTTCTCATAGAAAATATCAATTTTTGTTCATTACAAAAATAATGCAAATTAATCTTTGAGATTACTTGCCGGGGTTCTGTCTTTAGTTGCATTTAAAGAATGAATATTGATGCAATTAAAGGCTTTCTCTTTTTACTATGTTACCAGGCAGTCATAGTTTCATGGTGTGAGATTATGTTTACGTATTTACCTCTGGAGGTCCCGCTGTTGCAGAACTTGGTTCACACTGCACACAAGTTAATGCTCTCAAGGGAAATGGAAAGCTTTGCGGGAAGAAGGGTGGGTGTGTGTGTGTGTGTGTGTTGGGTGAGGGGAAAATATCTGTAAACGAGGGGAAAATTCCAAGCAGTTCCTGGAATCTGTTACTGGCTCCTTATGGAGCCAGTGATGAGCTCAACTGGGCTGAGAAAAATCCATGCAGATGTCAGCACTGACTGCATCCTAGCCTCTTCGAAGCCCTGCCAAAGGCCTCCCTTAGTCCTAGAGGACAAAGTGAAGAGCACAAGGTACGGGCTGCAGCTGGACCCCACGTGCATGGTAATTTTTTGCCTGCACCTGGGTACCTGAAGCACAAACAGGACTAAAAAAATGAAGGTAATATACTCAGGAGAGGAGGTTGCCGAGCAGAAAAGCAGTGTGCCTGTCCTCCCAGCTGAAAACAGGGGGAAAAATAAACACAACAGCTTCTAACCTTGAGGAGATGGTGCATCGTGGAGCCTTATAATCAGATGCCCTATCCCATTACTATAACCAGTAATAATGTCTTTCAGCAATCAGTTCAATGAGAAATGTCACTAGGATGGTTGGACTGGGATAAATTACTTGGCATTTTGAGTTTTGTGCTATGGCATTTTTTTTTTTAAAGCAGACCAGTTAGATACAGTTTTTAAAAAACATTCAAATTTTTTATTTCAGATGCAGGGTCTGGATTTTCTGGGCTGTGTGAGTTTTCCTTTTCTGGTTCCTTCACCTTTAAAGATCTCTGGTGGCAACTTGAATTACAGCAAGAAACCATGTTTGACTTAATTAAATCTGCAGAATAAAACAGTGATAACACATAGCATAGGTGAAGGGGAGGAGGTACAGGAGTGCTCATCATTTTCTATCAGAAGGGCAAATTGGTATCCTGCATGTAAGACAATTCTCTAATAATCATCAAATTAGAAACTGAAAATGTGTATACCTTTTGACCTTGTACTTTCACATTTAGGAAATTCATCTTACAGACGTATTTTTACAGGGATGAAATAACATATACAAAAATATTCATCATATCATTGTTTATAGTTGCACAAAATTGGTAACAAGCTAAACGCCTATCAGTCAGAGACTGGGAATAAATTTAAATATACTTTGCCGATGTGAAGGAACACCCTGTGACTCCTTATGAGCTTTCAAAAGCAAGAGGCAGTTTTCTATGCATTTGTAAGGAAGTCACTGAATATATTATTAAATAATAAAAATATACAGCAGTATACGCTATGTTCTGTACTGCCATTTGTATATGTGTGTATACACACATTTGTGTTTGTGTAATATATATACATTTATATGGGAGTCTATGTGTCTGAAAATATATATAAGCAATGGTAATTGGTGACCTCAGAGGATAGAATTGGGTGGCTGGAGGAGGGTGTGTCCAGGAGATTTATTTTCTATTCTATCTTACCTTTTTAATATAGTCAGCACTTCATATCCACAGTTTTCACATTTGTAGATTCAACCAACTTTGAATTGAAAATATTCAGGAAACAAAACAGTAAAAAAAAAAAAAAAAACAGTAAAAATACTGTATAATAACTAACTATGTAGCATTTACACTATATTTGGTATTAAATGTCATGTAGATATGATTTAAAGGGTAAGGGAGGCTGCATGTAGGTTATATGAAGATCCTACACCATTTTCTATCAGAGACTTGAGCATCATGGATTTTGGTATCTGAGGGGGTCCTGAACCTATCCCTTGAGGATTGTATGTGCTTTTTTTTTTTCTTTCTATTTTGATTGCCAAACAAACCAAATAAAGTATGCTGCTGGGCCTAGTAAAGGTAGAAAATAGAGCACTCAAGAAGACCAATATAGATAGGCATGTCTTGACTGTTGACAGAATTGACTGAATAAAAAGTTATCTCCACTGCGCAAGTCTTACTTTTAATTAGAGCTGACACATATTTAGAATGTGTCTGGAAGGACCATCTGCTTTGGATAGGTCTTGTATAATCTTGTAATAGTGAAATATTCATAACTTTTTTGATGGTATACTGTAAAATAAAACACAACCAGACCAAATATAATTTTAGGAGGCTCTAGTAAAAAAGACAAAATAGGAAAAAATGGGAATGAGTGTTGAGAGAGAGAGAGAGAGAGAGAGGGCTGAGTGTCAAGTTTCTGTCCTTGAGGATTAAGTGATCTCAGCTAAAGAAGGAACATGAAGACATTTCAGCAAAAGAAACAAAGGGGAAGTTGTTGGAGAAACAAAGGAAAAGAATAATTTTGAGTGCTTGATTTTTAATTACTCTGAGAATAATTATCAAGCGTGGTGATTCTGTGAAACAGTACTTTCATTCTGGAAGGAACAGAGCGAATCACAGAAAACTACAGTTAAATCTTGGCCTCTGCAAGTGTGAATATTCAAAATGTGATTATTTATGATGATGATGTAGAGTTCCCAGCCTTACTGAAATTAATCTTTCTAGAGCGGCGTAATTGAGTCACTGACATTTTCAGTGTAAAAATGCATAGAAGACAAATTGTAAGGAAGACAATTAGAACCATAATGGGCACATATTTTCAAGAATTCACTTCTCCTTTTTTCTTTCATTTCTCACAGGGTAAATGGGAAGTTGGTAGCCCTGAAGGTGATCAGGCTGCAAGAAGAAGAAGGTACACCTTTCACAGCTATCAGGGAAGGTAAGCACTTTTACTTGCTGTCTTTGCTTTTGTGTTTGGATGATGCCTGTAAATATTTAAATATTATGTCTCTGAATATGTGGAGTTTTAAAATTATACAATTATATCTCTTATTGGGTGGTGTAAACTGAAATTTAAAAGTCAGTACCTCTTGCCATCACATCACGTCATGTTCCATAAAACAAGACCATCCTGCTGTATGTATGCTCAGATATGGGAAAAAACTCCTGTGCTTTGGTGGTGAGGCTCCATCACGAATTGTCCGATTTGTTTACAGAGGTCTGCAGATGCGTATTAGTTTCACATTACCCTTTATCCATGGCCTTTTCGGAAAATTGTTAAAATGGGAGCAGGGGATTATGTTATCTGATTACCCATTTGAATTTCATCTTTGTTGATTTCTTTCTTGCTGTCCTTTACTGTGTTTTCTCTTGGTTTTTCTTATTAATATGTAGACACTTTTAATATATTTGGATCACTTCTATTGTACTATTTTTTCATTCTGTCATTTTCTAAAAATTCCTTTTATAATGTTATTTGCTGCATAGAAGATTTACTTTTTATGAAACAAAATAAAAATAAAAATCAAATATTTCTTTGCCTTGTTAATTTTTTTTTTTTTTTTTTTTGTGACAGAGTCTCTCTCTGTCACCCTGGGTAAAGTGCCATGGCATCATCATAACTCACAGCAATCTCAAACTTTGGGGCTCAAGCCATCTTCTTGCCCTAGCCTCCTAAGTAGCTGGGACTACAGGTTCCTGCCACAATGCCAGGCTAGTTTTTTTTCTATTTTTTTTTTTTTTTTTAGTAGAGATAGGATCTTGCGCTTGCTCAGGCTGGTCTTGAACTCCTGAGCTCAAACAATCCACCCGCCTCAGTCTCCCAGAGTGCTAAGATTGTAGGCATGAGCCACTACACCCAGCCTGCTTTATTTCTGCATAGAAAAGTTATCTCTACTCCCAGAGAATAAAATGTCTTCCTTTATTAATCAGAATGATTTAATTCAGTTTCATAACTTTTAGGGTTATTAGCTTTACCTTTACTACATTTTTAAAAATGCAAATTATCTGTTAAAGATGAATAAATTTATAGAGTATAAGGGCAATGTTGTCACATGTGTATATTGTGTAGTGGTGAGGTCAAGGCTTTTAGGGTATCCAGCACCCAAATAACATACATTTACTGCACCCACTAAGTAATTTCTAATCATCCACCCCCCAGACCCCTTCACCCTTATGAGTCTCCACTGTCTGTCTGTCATTCGATCCCCTATATCCATGTGTACACATTATATAGCTCCCACTTATAAGTGAGAGTATACGCTATTTGACTTTCTATGTCTGGTTTGTTTCATTTAAGATAATTGCCACTGGTGCCATCCACATTTCTATAGAATTTCACTCTTTTTTTTTGAGACAGAGCCTCAAGCTGTCCCCCTGGGTACAAGCTCCCCTGGGTAGAGTGCTGTGGCATTACAGATCACAGTAACCTCCAACTCCTGGGCTCAAGCAAGTCTCCTGCCTCTGCCTCCCAAGTAGCTGGGACCACAGGCACCCACCACAATGCCTGGCTATTTTTTGGTTGCAGCTGTCATTGTCGTTTGGTGGGCTCGGGCTGGATTTGAACCTGCCACCTTAGGTGTATATGGCTGGCACCTTTGCCACTTGAGCCACAGGCGCCAAGCCAGATTTCATTCTTTTCTATCGCTGAATAGTAACTACCCATAGTGCATATACCACATTTCCTTTATCTAGTCTTTCATTGATGGACACTCAGGTTAATTCCCTATCTTGGCTATTATGAATAGTGCTACAATAAACATACAAGTGCAGGTATTTTTTTTTTTGATATATGGATGTCTTTTCCCTTAAGTAAATACCCTAGTAGTGATATTACTGGGTATAATTATAGTTCTATTTTTAGTTCTTTGAGAAATTTTCATACTGTTTTCCATAGAGATTGTACTAATTTATATTTCTGTCAACAGTAGATGAGTTCCTGTTCCTCTGTATCCTTGCCAGTATCTATTAGTTTTGAACTTTTTAATGATAGCGATTCTGACTGGTGTAAGATGGTATCTCCTTGTGGTTTCTATTTCCATTTCTCTGATGATTAGTCATATTAAGCATCATTTCATATAATTGTTAGCCATTGGTATATATTCTTTTGAAAAACATCTATTCATATCCTTTGCCCCCCTTTTAATGGGATTATCTGTTGTTATTGAGTTGAGTCCTTGTACATTCTGAATATTAGATCCTTGTCACATGCATATTTTACATATATTCTGTCCCGTTCTGCAAGTTGTCTATTCACTGTGTTATTTTTTTCTGTGTAGAAAAGATTTTTAGTTTAATTAAGCCCCGTTTGTTCATTGTTGTCTTAGTCATGAATTTTTGTAACGTAAGACCTTAGCTTAGGCTCAGCACCTGTGGCTCAAGTGGCGAAGGTGCCAGCTACATACACCTAAGGTGGCGGGTTCGAATCCAGCCCGGGCCCGCCAAACAACAATGACGGCTGCAACCAAAAAATAGCCAGGCATTGTGGC
>CAUYQV010036737.1:0-10003 GCA_963574575.1 Galagoides demidoff
GTACAGCTGAATGCTGCTTGACTGGTTGTATGGACAAACAGGACAGATGGGCCTGACTGTCCTTAGGTAGTCCTTCTGAAAGTAAGAACTACACTCAATTATTCAAACTGAACTGGGGACGTAAGCTCCAACAGCCAGGCTTGGCGCCTGTGGCTCATGTGGCTAAGGCACCAGCCACATACACCTAAAGTGGCGGGTTCGAATCCAGCCTGGGCCCACCAAAAAAACAACAATGACAGCTGCAACCAAAAAATAGCTGGGTGTTGTAGTGGGCGCCTGTGGTCCCACCTACTTGGGAGGCGGAGGCAGGAGACTCACTTGAGCCCAGGAGTTGGAGGTTGCTATGAGCTGTGATGCCACAGCATTCTATCCAAGGGGACAGCTTGAAGCTCTGTCTCAAAAAAAAAAAAAAAAAGACCCAACAGGCAGTTGGATGGACACATTGGACACATACTGTCAGCCTGTGCTCCCTGTCTGGTATTGGTTCCACCAAGGGGCCCCAGTAATTATAAGCAACACTGCTTCCTATGTGGAAACTGGGCACTAACTTCCTCCTTCCCCTAAATGTGTTGACTTTAATCTTTGGGGTGGCCACTTGAGAGACCTTCAAGTATTTAAGGAAACACTGTACACCATCAGCAGATCACGTAGCCCTCAGACAACTGCAAAGATCTCTCTGAAATGAAGCTTAATTACTTTGGGAAGCTTTCCAGAGGGATAAATGACTTGCTATTGAGTGTACTATGTGGGCAACTTTCCTCATGCTTGAAGTCAACTAATTAGAAAAGATGACTAAGAATTTGTCCCTGAATTTATTTGGAGTGATCAGTGATACTACCTTGTCCCTGAGAGGTATTCAGGTCTTATTCAATTCACTGGAAAGCGTTGCCATTGATGACAGAATTGTCCGAGGTGACTTCATCATAGACCAAGGCAGAGTCTCTTCCGTGTCCGATACATTCTGCTATGCCTGTATTAATTTCTCAGGCCAAGAAGAAATGTCAAAGCAGACGCTAAACGAGAAAGCCATCTGGCTAAGATAGGTGCTGATGATGGCTTTGGAGTTTTCAGCTAACTAGGTCCAGGATCTTGGGGGGTATGGTTGTGCTCCATGATGCAGGTTGGCCTCATGCTGCTACACTTGGAATCCTGTTGACAGCAGCCTAATTACATGCTGTATGACACATAATGAATGGATTTGGTGCTAGGCTTTGTAAGTCACATTAGTCAGAGTGGCCAACAGAGTGACATACTCATGGGAAATTTCTCCCTGGGTCTCATCTGTGTTTGCATATTATGGAAGCAGGGTCACTGACTATCTTTGGTCCAGACTATCTTTATAAGGTGACTATATAGTAAACACTTCTGGAAAACAGAGATAGTGTCTTTCTCCAGAGCAAAGGGCAGGTTTGCTTATTGCCTTGTAAAATAGACAGTACTTTCTTCCAGAGCAGGCTTACTGACCATCAGAAAAGATGGGGGTGCCCTGAACTCAGGTTTCTTCTTTTGTAATGCCACTTACTGTGTATTCGGGCTATTTTTGCATCACCTAATAGGAATAGGGACTCTCTTTTGCTATGGTAGTAAAGTCTTTGTCTCTGACTCGGCAGTGTGTGACCATGTCCATAAAACTGTGATGGGCTAATTGATTGGCTTGTAAGTAGGAAAAAGTCTCATACCCTTCACAGTTTTTAACTATTATATCATTAAAATTCTAGATTTCGTATTTCTGCATTGAGTAATGATTCTCAGGGAAAATGTCAGTAGTAAGAAAGGTACTTTTGGCTTGGCACCTGTGGCTCAAGTGGCTAAGGCACCAGCCACATACACCTAAGGTGGTAGGTTCGAATCCAGCCCAGGCCCACCAAACAACAATGATGGCCACAACCAAAAAATAGCTGGGCGTTGTGGTGGGCACCTGTGGTCCCAGCTACTTGGGAGGTGGAGGCAGGAGACTCGCTTGAGCCCAGGAGTTGGAGGTTGCTGTAAGCTGTGATGCCACAGGACTCTACACAGGGGGACAACTTGAGGCTCTGTCTCAAAAAAAAAAAGAAAGGTACTATTTATCCATTGAATTGGAGGAGTTAGTAGGGCATCCAAGCAGAAATGACCAATACAGAGTTGGATATTGTAGTATTTGGCATATGATTGGTAATATTGAAAACATAGATTTGGAAAAGTTTACCAGGAAAACACATGACATAAGTGTTACATCAGCTCTAATCTCCACAGAAGAGCCAATTATCTTACCAATTTTATATTCAGGGACTTCATATTGGTAACTTGAGATTAGCCATAGTGAGAGTATTTACACCACGGAAATCATGAAATGCTCCAAATCAAGGTTTTCTCCACCGCCTTGAGAGCTAGTGGTTATGAGTGTGCAACAGAGTAAGGTAAAGCTGATAAATTATGAGGGCAGGTTCCATAACCTATCTTCTTCTCTTTGAAATGTGAGTAATAATTATACCTGTGTCATGGGATTTCTCAGAGAATTAAATGAGAGACTCTGCAAAATACATACAATAGTCTTGTCACATAGTGTATCTAAGTGAATCTAATATGTTACTAAATTGAAGATACACCATTTTTTCAGGTTATAGTGCCAAGAATGAAAAAAACATGTTAACTAAATTATGCTTTTTTACCATATTGATTATAAGACACATCTCAATTCCAGAGATGCTAAAATTGAAAAAGTGTCTGTCTTGGAATAAATTAAAGTACAATGGCATACTTTTGATGTACTTTACTAATAGTACATTATCACTATGACTAGGTAAAAGATGTGTATGTGTAGTAAAAAAGTCATTTGTCTGATTTTACCTTTTTTTTTAGACAGATTTTCACTTTGTCACCCTCTGTAGAGGGCTGTGGCATCATAGCTCATAGCAACCTCTAACTCTTGGGCTCAGGTGATTCTCTTGCTTCAGTCTCCCACGTAGCTGGGACTACAGGCACCCACCACAATGCCTGACTAGTTTTAGAGACAGGGGTCTCGTGCTTTTGTTCAGGCTGGTCTTGAACCTGTGAGCTCAGATAATCCATCTGCCTTGGCCTCCCAGAGTACTAGGATTGATTTTATCATTTTAATCATCACTGTAATCAAAAATTTTGGACAAAAATGCACAGAGATCAGATGGTTTGTATTAATCCATGTTCAGCATATAATAGGCAAGGGGAAGATTGGAAATATAACTATTTTTTCAAAATAAAACCATACATAAAATTTAGTGAGTTGTGAATTTCATAATAGCTTTTTAAAGGCAAAAATAGGAAAATGTGAGCATGTAAGAAATATTATTAAGTACAACACCTACAGTCATAAAGAAGTGAATAGAAAATTAAGAGTTCTCTTAACAATTTTTCCATATCTTTTTAGAGTAGGTCTCAATATTCTCATTTTAGAAAAACACGTAAGCTTGCATAAGAAGTGAGGGGAGCACTAAGTGTATTTATTTAACTAATTATGTATGTCATAGAGAAAAGACAGGGAACTGGGAAATAATGACAAAGGAAGGGCATTTGGCTCTGGGTGATTATCTCAAGGTTGTGGAAATGAGTTTATATTGTATAAAGAAAAATTCCTGGAAACAAATGAATTCAGGTTGCCAAACTTGGAGAGAGAAGAGAAACCACGATGTTTGTACAAAAGAACTTAAAAGAGAAATCCAATTTATTTTCTTCTTTATACTATTGCAACTAAGAATAAAATGGAAGAGCCCACTATAATTATCGGAAGACTGTGGAGAACACAGAGTTTGAAGCGCGTTGTAAAATACAATGACTTTCAGAAAAAAACTTAACTCCCAAAGCCTTTGAAATAATCTCTAATTCATTCTGTGGAAATCTCACATTTAGCATAAGAAAATCTGCCTTTCAACCTCAGAATTAACTCAGGGCTGAGGACACTGTTGCTGGACTCATCTGCCTAAGTACATACTTGCCAACTGATCATGGGTGAGGCAATTCTACTGGAGATAGTTTGTAAATCACTTTTCATACCATAAGGGGAGGGCATTCCCTAAGACTAGTGTAATGGCATAAAATTTTGAAGCAGAAGATGTATTTCTGGTATGTCATTTAGAAATGAGCCTTGGTGGCTTGGTGCCTGTGGCTCAAGTGGCTAAGGTGCCAGCCACATACACCTAAGGTGGCGGGTTCGAATCCAGCCCAGGCCCACCAAACAACAATGATGGCTGCAACCAAAAAAATAGCTGGGCATTGTGGCGGGTGCCTATGGTCCCAGCTACCTCGGAGGCTGAGGCAGGAGACTCACTTGAGCCCAGGAGTTGGAGGTTGCTGTGAGCTGTGATGCCACAGCACTCTACCCAGGGGGCAGGCTTGAGGCTCTGTCTCAAAAAAAAAAAAAAAAAAAAAGAACTGAGCCTTGGGCAAAACAGTTGTGAACCACAGAGTTCTTATTAACAAAAGAGAACGGTGAGAACTGCTTTCAAGAGCCACGGGATTCTTAAAAACCCTAAGATATATCTGTTAAAAGTTCTTTTAAAAGTGCTTTATGATATAATAAATGAATTATTACTACTACCACCCTTATTTGCCGTGCAAGTGAAATACAATACAGTGATGTGATAGTCACCATATCACTGTATGATGAATTTGCAACAGGATTCTGCAAAAAATGATAATAAAGATACAGTAAATTGGCTTTCAAAAACCAAATTAATGGCTCAGTGCCTGTAGCTTAGCAGCTAGGGCGCCAGCCACATTCACCAGAGCTGGCGAGTTCAAACCCAGCCTGGGCCTGCCAAACAACAATGACAACTACAACCAAAATATAGCCAGGTGGTGTGGTGGGCGCCTACTTGGGAGGCTGAGCAAGAGAATCGCTGAAGCCCAAGAGTTTAAGATTGCTGTGAGCTGTGACGCCATGGCACTGTACCGACAGTGACATAGGCAGACTCTGTCTCAAAAAACAAAAAACAAAAAACAAACTAAATTAGTGTTTGAAGATAGAAATTAGGCTTCCTTTTCTATTTTAAAGTCTAAAAGTTTGTCTAAAAGAATATCCAGTCAAAAAAAAAAAAGAATATCCAGTCAAAAGATAAAAAGAAAGATTAAAAAGTCTAAAAGAATCTTAAAAAAATTGGCTCGGCCCCTGTGACTCAAGTGGCTAAGATGCTAGCCATATACACCTAAGGTGGTGGGTTCGAATCCAGCCCGGGCCTGCCAAACAACGATGATGGCTGCAACCAAAAAATAACCAGGCGTTGTGGCGGGCACCTGTGGTCCCAGCTACTTGGGAGGTGGAAGCAGGAGACTCACTTGAGCCCAGGAGTTGGAGGTTGCTGTGAGCTGTGATGTAACAGCACTCTACTCAAGGGGACAGCTTGAGGCGCTGTCTCAAAAAAAAAAAAAAAGAAAAGAAAAGAAAAAAAAATCATGGGTTTGTAATTTAAATAGATTTGAATCTAGACTACATTTTCCTAGCTGCGTCACTGTGGCAGCTTACCTAACTTCTCTGAGTTTAGGGAACTATAGCTCACATGCTTCCTGTGGGCATTCCACTGTGTAAAGTGCCTAGCTCAATAAATTCTAGTTCCTCCTTCTATCTTAGATATTTGACGTTTTTCCTTTACATTTTGTGGGACATTTGGAAGAGCTCATGGGGTTATTGGAGATGGCTTTTGTAAAATTGCCTTTTGCATTTCTGTTCTCCGGTAGCACTCAGCATAAAGCTGTCAAAACAAACAATGTTACTCACCCACTGTTAGAGACTAGTGAGTATAATTCAGAGGAGATGAGAGAATCTGGAGTTGTGTTTTGTCTTATGTCACAAGGGGCAGAAGTAAAGCTTTATTGACATATACTGGCATTTATTTCACTCTTCCTGTGTATCAGGTGCTGTGAGAAATCTTTACACGGCTGTTTTTGTTTAATCCTTTACACAGCCCTGCAAGGAGGTACAGTGTACTCTATTGCTTTCCTATTGCTGCTGTAACAAATATCCACAAATTGAGTGGCTGAAAAGCAACACAAATATATTCTTTTAAAGTTCTGAAGATTAGAGGTCTAAAATGGGTCTGTGCGGCCACATTCCTTTTGGAAGCTCTAGGAGAGAATCTATTAACATATCACCTGTTCTGGCTTCTAGAGAAAGCTCCCGGTTCTTGGCTTGTGGCCCCAGCATCACTCTGACCTCTGCTTCCACTGTAACATCCCTTCTGCCTCCCCTGCTTCTTGCTTTACTATATAAGAACCCTGGTGATTACACTGAACCCACCCAGATAATCCAGGATAATATCCTCACCTCAAGGTCCAAAGCCTTAATCACATCGGCAAAGTCTTTATAGAGCTGCAAAGTAACGTGTGCACGGGCTTTGGGAATGAAGATGTGGACATCTTTGGGAGAGGGAGGTTGTCACTCTATCACATGTGCCTGTTTAAGTTGGGGGGAAGCTGAGGCTGACACAAGGCATGTGAGCACTCACGTTGTGTTGTACTCTCTGGAAATCAGAACCCAAGTTCTCAGGCTTAAGCTTAGATGGCAATCGACACCCTGTACTGTGTACCTGGAAGCACGTGCTGCCATTTTGTATGAACAGATGTGTTTTGTTTGGGGCATAGTTATTACATCGACGGTGGTGACCACCGCTGATACATGAAGATCAGACATGATTTACTGTGCTCACTGTCTCAAGCTCCAGCAGCTGCTGTTTTCATTATCTACTGTCAAGCCGATCACCTTCTAGAAAAATTTAGTACCTGGGTACCATTATACCAGGTGTTACAGAAAATTAAACAAAGACTAATTTATTATCCCCAAGGAAATTTCCAAGACAAACAGTTTTAAAACACACACACACACAGAAGTATATGTGTCAAAATAAAGATCACAGGGAATTACTGCCCCATCTGGGAAGGACAATTCTCACACTAATTACCTTGGAATTGTTTTGTGGGTCTTTGGTAATAAGGTTAACAAGTTATATCTTATTATCATATTTACTATTACTTTAGTGAAAATTTTGATTGAGGTTGAACTCCTGCTTTAAATATTTACAGTTTGGAGTTCAGGCTGAGGCAGGTGGATTGCTTGAGCTTAGGAGTTCAAGACTAGCCTGAACTAGTTCAAAACTAGCCAGGTGTGGTGGTGGGCACTTGTAGTCCCAGCTACTTGGGAGACTGAGGCAGGAGAATTGCTTGAACCCAGGAACACTCTACTCAGGGTGACAGAGTGAGACTCTATCTCAAAAAAATAAAATTTGAAGTTCAAGCCTACTTATAGGAATTTAAGCCATAATGATACCTATGGGTATGAACTGTGCTCGAGCAAGTAACTCTAAGTTTTCCTCACTAGAAACTGGTGATAACATTTCAGTAGCATTGAAGCATAGACAGACATGTAAGCAAATCCACCAATGATGAGTTTGCTGAGTCCTTCATTTTTAATTATTTTTTATTTTCAAATCTACACATAATAGATGTACATATTTTAGGAATATATGTGATAATTTGATATACATATAAAAATGTAAAGATTAAATTAGGATAATTGAAATATCTATCACCTGAAATATTTATCTTTATGCTAGGAACATTCAAATTATTCTCTCCTTGATATTCTGAAATATACAATAGATTAATGTTGACTGTAGTCACCTTGCTGATCTATCAAAGAATAGGTCCTATTTCCTCTATCTAACCGTGTATTCGTATCCACTATTAAGCCCTTTAAACATCAACTCTTTTCATTGTTTGCTTTTGCCATAGTTTAAATTGGCTTCCTTTCTGGTAAAAATGTTGATCCATTTACGTCTTGTCAGGAAGGAAACATGGAGGGTTTGGAGATTTAGCCGTCTGTGGGACCTTGGTAACAGGAACATTTGGAGAAGAGAAAGGGAAAGAAGGGAGAAGAGAAAAAAAGCCTGAGGCTGGAAGGACGTGGAGGGAAATCCCGCAGAGCAGGAGCACTGCCAGCCTCTACCAGGGAGAATAAAGCGGGGCCCTTAACTGATTTTTTTAATTCAGGAGGAGCTAGAAAGAGAATCATCCAGGTGATCAGGTCCTAGGACTGATGTCTCAGGAGCTGGGCGCCTGGTCGTTACTGTTAATGTAAAGTCGCTGACTCCTCTCAGGCTGGCCCCCAGCTCTTGGAGTTAGGCTGGGAATGTTTTAGAAGGAGGGAGGGAAGATAAGAAGGAAGAGAGGGAGAATGAGAGGAAGGGAGGGAAAGAAATTCTGCCCTGCTGGGGTTGCTGGACTTTCACTGCCAGATGCTGAGCTGGCTGGGTGGACTTTGACCTTAGAAGAAACACTCACTTCCTGCTTTTATGGCAGTTTCTGGAATGTTCACACTGCACATGCATTTGAAAATGCATGACATACAAAATCCATGTAGTTGTGAATGAAAATGTGCCCTGTGGCCTGGGACTGTAAAACCGTGTGTCGCTCAGGGCAATAAGAAATGGGGCCTCCTGTCAGGGAGAGAGACTGAGCCCCTAGAAGTCCCACGGTCCCTGTCAATGTTAGCGGGCTGCCCCATTGTTGTGGGTAGTGCCAGCTTAGGAAGATTTGGCCCTGGAGAAATTCCATATCGCAGAGGTAGGAGGGGTCAGGGAAGGTCATGTGTGAAAAAGAGAAGGTCTCCATCTGCTGTGCAGTTCAAATACTGAGGCCTTTATTTGTTCATCTGGCTGAATTTGAAGCTTCAGTCTCTGTGGCTTTCCTCCGTGAGTCCTTCCATGTTTACAGCCTGGAGAATAATTAATGTCCTGCTTTGAACTCTAATACGTTGTTCTGTTTGTGTACATTCCATGCTACAATTCTGGGTTCACAATTCAATTAAGGTATTTATGTCTGGTACAATTTTTGCTTAGCTCTTCATGTAATTCAATAGATGTAATATATTATCTATGGAAAAACAGAGAAGTGAAGTAACAAACAGCTTTACTTTGGACAATTACCTGGTGTATCTTGACAGATCTTAAATGTCCATCTTTCAACCCTTTCTCTATGTGACTTGAATAAAGTGTTCCAAAAGTCTCAGCTAATGGCCCACTGGCTTCACTTGATTTCCATGGAGAAGACTGATCTTCATTTGTGTCCATACCACAGTGGGGTGGCATATTTACCAGTCTGTGAAGTGCTCTTCTCTTAGGAACCATAAACATAGTGAGTAATGAACAAAATGCTACTTTTCTTACATGCTTCACTGCTGGCAATGAAATATTTGTTAGCTATTTCATGAAGTTTTTTGTTTTTTTTTTACTGACAAAATAAGTGATAGAAATTTGATAATCAATACAAATCATAGGCTTGGCGCCGGTGGCTCAAGTGGCTAAGGCACCAGCCACATACACCTAAGGTGGCGGGTTCGAATCCAGCCCGGGCCTCCAAACAACAATGACGGCTGCAACCAAAAAATAGCCGGGCATTGTGGCAGGTGCCTGTGGTCTCAGCTACTTGGGAGGCTGAGGCAGGAGACTCACTTGAGCCCAGGAGTTGGAGGTTGCTGTGAGCTGTGATGCCACAGTACTCTACCCAGGGGGATAGCTTGAGGCTTTACCTCAAAAAAAAAAATTTTTTTTTTAAAGACATTTTTGCTGTTTCCTTGGCTGACATTTTAAAATCTAAATATTGGGCTCGGCACCTGTGGCTCAATCGGCTAAGGTGCCAGCCACGTACACCTAAGGTGGCGGGTTTGAATCCCCAGCCCGGCCTGCCAAACAACAATGATGGCTGCAACCAAAAAATGGCCGGGCGTTGTGGCAGGCGCCTGTGGTCCCAGCTACTTGGGAGGTGGAGGCAGGAGACTCGCTTGAGCCCAGGAGTCGGAGGTTGCTATGAGCTGTGATGCCATGGCACTCTACCCAGGGGGATAGCTTGAGGCTCCATCTCAAAAAAAAAAAAAAATCTAAATATTGACCTAGTCCTCTGAGCTGATTAAGGAATGTGTAGGCTGCTGGGGAGGAATCAGCCATGCATGAACTGGCGTGGGGCACGGGGGACCTGGCTGCTGCACAGCAGAGGAAGTGACAAG
>CAUYQV010036740.1:0-26869 GCA_963574575.1 Galagoides demidoff
CACAAGCACAGGACAGTGAGATGGTCTTGGGGGCACCCATCACGAGCACAGGACATGTCCACAGGATAGTAAGGTAGTCTTGGGGGCACCCATCATGAGCATAGGACAGTGAGGTGGTCTCGGGGACACCCATCACAAGCACACAAGGGTGTCAGTGCACATACCAGCCATAGGAAATAGACACAACACATAGAGACAGAAGCACAGAGACACACAAGCTGTGTCATGTTCTGAGGTGACCCATGCTGAGTGCCTGGCCTCTTCTGCAGGGAGTGGCCATGGCTGCAGCCACATTCCTGCTCTTCCCACCCCACAAGTCTCACTGTCCCTAACAGTCTTCTGCTCAGGCCACATCCCTCCCAGTGCTTGGAATTTCAAATCAGGGTGTTCTGGAGGGTTTCAGCCCACTAAGTGTACCCCAGAATATTTGATGGGCTGGATGGGTGACCTTCTTTGCTCTCCCTACAGGTCAGTCAAAAGGTACATGGGTGCTGTGGGTTCAACAGCACTCAGAGTACTACTGGCCAGCCCATTAGACAATGTCCCTCAAGGCCACCCTGTGTGATTGGCACTAGGGCTTCCAAGGGTGGAATAGAGAGGCAGACATTCAGCCTGGACAGGAGGCACGGCCACACCTGGCAGGGGTCACAGCAGGAGTCAGCCAGGGTGGACAAAGCTGTCCCTGAATTTGTCACCTGCCTCCCATGTGGTTCTCATCATCTGACCCATGAATTTGTTGGACCCTCTGCCAGGAAGATTTGGGATTCCAGCTGGATCTTACGTGCCATCGGGTTGAAGGTCAGAAGTCATCTTCCCAAACCCCCCAGCACTAACCCAACCCAGCTGCCTCCAGCATCACTCTGTGCTATAGCTTTCATTGACCCCCAAATACTGCAGGCGGTTCTTTTCATCGGTCTTACCTCCCCTGGGTTCTGCTCCCTGAGGGCAGAGGCTCCTGTTTCTTTTCCATTGCAGTGATGTTTATGGGAAGGGAGGAGGAAGAAGGGAAGCTAGACTAAGAATAAGAGAGAGAGGACAAGGAATTAAAATCGGAAGAGAAAGAGGAGACATTACAGCTGATGCCACAGAAACAGAAAGAAAGGATCGTGCTAAACTACTAAGAACAAGCACATGTAAACAAACCCATGACCCAGGAGAGATGCATGAATCCCCAGAAACACACAGCCTTCCAAAAAAACTGATGACCCAGGAGGAATGGGTGAATTCCTAGACACACAGCCTTCTGAGACCAAATCCTCTGTCCATAAACTAACAATGAACTACCCAAAAAGATATCAAGAAAACAATCCCGTTTATAATAACATCAAAAAATAAATAAAATACTTAGAAATAGATTGGACCAAAGAAGTGAAAGACTTGTACACTGCGTGTAGCAATTGGTAAAAGTTGAAGACTCAAATAAATGGAAAGGTATACCATGTTCATGGATTGCAAGAATTCCTACTGTTAACATTGTCATTCTAGGGTTAGGGTTAGGGTTAGAGAGCTGAGCTGGCCCACTGAGCCCTCACCCTGTGTGTCCTGCATGGCCTCAGCCCCCAGCAGGAAGGCTCTCAACACTTTTGTATTTACATGAACAGATTTGGAGAACATTGTCCTAAGTGAAGTATCTCAAGAACAGAAAAGCATCCCATGTAGTCAGTACTAATCTGAAAATAGTAGACCAGCAACTACAGGCTCACATGAGAGAAAAACACAGCTAAATGCAAGAAGGTGGGGGATGGGGGGGCTCAGTTAGTTCTCACCTATTGGGCATCTTTGCTGTGACCATCCTTGGAAGATGCAGCCTTCCACGCTAGGGGAACTGGTGAGCAGAAGCTATGGGGACGTTTTACTTCTGCAGTTACAAGAGGTGCTTAATGTGACTTGCGTCCACCTTGTGTTATGGTATATATTAAATATTATGATTTTATTTTTATTTTATTTTATTTTTTTGAGACGGAGCCTCAAGCTATCCCCCTGGGTAGAGTGCCATGGCATCACAGCTCATAGCAACCTCCAACTCCTGGGCTCTGGAGAGTCTCCTGCCTCCACCTCCCAAGTAGCTGGGACCACAGGTGCCCGCTACAACACCCGGCCATTTTTTGGTTACAGCCATCATTGTTGTTTGACGGGTCTGGGCTGGGGATTCGAACCCGCCACCTTAGGTGTACATGGCTGGCACCTTAGCCGATTGAGTCACAGGTGCCGAGCCAAATATTATGATTTTAATGTAGCTTTTTCCCTTATTAAAATGTGTATACATTTTTCGGCATTCTCTCTATGTACAATTGTTATTTGTCGATTGTACCTCAGGAAAGCTGGGGTGGGGGGAGTAAATTCTTTAATATGCTGTCCAGAAAGTATCCAGCCATTTACTATGAAAACAGAGACATGGGTGGCGCCTGTGGCGCAAAGGAGTAAGGCGCTGGCCCCATATGCTGGAGGTGGCGGGTTCAGCCCCGGCCAAAAACTGAAAAACAAAAACAAACAGACGCATGTGTCTGGATACTTTCCAGACAGCCCCTTGTACACACGCTTGCACACACATTTTCATTTAAAAGTTCCATGTTTTCTTCCAGTAATTTTATGGGGGATTTTTGTAAGTTTTAATCTTCTCCTCATCTGGAATTTTTCTAATACTAGTGCTCTATGAATTAGAGCACAAGTTCCAGGAACTAAGTTAAATCATCTTAAGGAGAGGAAAGAAATACATATCTTGCTTCAGAAGTCCAGTGCTAGCCTGGGTTGCCTGCCTTTCCCTGCTGACCTGGGTACTGTCTCTGCCACCTTCAATCACATCTCACTGACCTCTCAGTCCAGCCATCTGTCAGTGCCAACTATTCTCAATAAAGTTACCATTAGAACGTTCCAGCAGCTCGGGAAGGTGGTATGTCCCCATCCCCTGGGAGCCTGTCACTTCCTGTCCAGAACTTTCCTGGCTGTTCTTAGATTAATTTTTCCATTTAAGCTGTAGAATCAACGTGTCTGTATGCAGTCGCTGCTGTATTTTATTAGGATTGAATGTACGTGCAGGACATGAGTGAGTCCAGTCTAGGCAATGGCCCTTCCTTCCTCTCATCCTCTCCTCCCCATGGCGGCCCTCCCAGCAAGCATGCCTGTTGCCCGCTCTGACTCCCTCTTTGCTTCTGTTGGGAGCAGCAAGCTGCACTGCCCAGCAGCGAAGTCGTGCACAGGAGAGGGGCCCAGCAAGCCTGGCAGAAGAAGGCAATCCTGAGAGTCCAGTGTGCACCCCTGTACCCCCACTTTCTGATCTGCCTCCCTCTTTCTACAGGGTAGTGCTGGGTTTGCACCTGTGTCCCCATGCACACATGGCCCAGTGGCCACCTTTGGTCAGGGTAGACCTGCAGAGCAGGGGCCTCCTCACACTCCTCCAGAACCTTAAGATCAAAGGCCTCAACTTCCTACAGCTGGGGCAGCCACCGGCCCAGGCCCTGCACCCCAGTGGTCTGCTGCTTCTGGCCCCCGCTGGCCCCCAGGTAGCTATTTTTATGCCTGTGCTCAGTGAGGTATTTTAAATGTTTTGACATTTACAATCTGTGTTGGATACACTCGTTCTATTTAAATTATTCCCGGGCTGCAGTGACTCACAGGAATTGGTTTGTCTCCCGAGACTGAGCTGAGGCCTCCTAAGTGGAGTCTAGAGCTGCCATGGGAGCAGCCAGGGTCTTTGGAGGCTCCTTGGTTAGTGCCTGGAAGAGGCCCAGGGAGTGAACCTGCCAGTGTTCTGTTCTGGCAACTTTCAGCACCTCTTTTGACTGCCCCAGTCTCCTGGGGCTCTCCTTAGCAGGGCTGTGCTCCAAGCACACAGGTAAGGTGGAACCCCACCGGCAGAAACCTGAGCCATTTCCTAGAATAGCCAAAAGCTTCTTGGAGTCTGAGCCTGACAGGGCAGCTGGGTGTTTCAGCAGGCAGGAGGCAGCCTCTGCCTGCAGGCCCAAGGGGCGACTGACAGGGGTGAGCGTTTGAAACAAAGGAACGAAAAGCCCAGAGCGGGCAGGGGCCTGGCTTCAGCCCCCAGGAGGCCTCTCTGTACTCAGCCCTCTCATTCCCCAGCCCATGTCCTCTGATGCATGTTGTCCCTATCCTGAGCAGCAGCTCCAGCTCAGGACAGGCCTCTGCTGCCCAGGGGTTTACTTGTAAGCCTTGGCCTGGTCACCAAAGGAATTGGGCCGGGCTCAGATAGGCCAGGTTCAAATCCAGGTCTGGCTGCTTCTGCGCTGGTGTTTTTGGGCAAGACCTCCAGCCTCATTTGGACTCCGTTTCCTCAGATACAGAGCAGACACGAGGGCCCAGCCTTGCAGGTGGACTTGGAAGTTAGAGGTGGGTGGCTTCTCAGGTGCTAGGAGAAAGGGAGTGGGCATGGGGGGTCCTTGCCAGCATCAGCTGTGACATCAGCATGTTCTGCCTGTGCAAAGGCTGGAAAGGGAAGCAGGGACACTCTGGGGCAGCAATCATGAACACAGTGTGTCCCCACCTGGGAGCCCAGAGCCCAGGCCCTTTGTCACAGCCCAGACACTCCAGAGTCTGTTTCCCGCTGTTTACAGGCTGGATCCCACGGAGGAGCTCACAGAAGTGTGAAGGAGGCTGTTAAACCTCTTCCAAGGTGGAGGGTGGCAGCTGAGAGCTCAGCTTAAAGATGGGTGACCTAAACCCCAGCCAGTGTAGCAGGCTGCTGTCTGATGGCCCACCTCCCTCTCCCGCAGGTCAGCACCTTCATGTCCTTCGTGTTCCCCATGGTGGTCATCTCAGTCCTGAACACCGTCATTGCCAACAAGCTGACCATCATGGTCCACCAGGCAGCAGAGCAGGGACGGGTGTGCACAGTTGGGGACCAGCACGGCACCTTCAGCATGTCCATCGAGCCTGGCAGGGTCCAGGCGCTACGGCACGGTGTCCGGGTCTTACGTATGTAGCCTCTGGGCCCCTGGGGGTGGGTGGGTGGCCAGGGGTCAGCTAAGGCTGTGCCGCTGCACCACCCCAAACCAGAGCAAGTTTGAAGACAGTGAGATGGTGCAGCCCAGGCCCAGACCCAGGAGTGCTGGCTCCACAAGAGAGGGTTGCCCTTCCCTCCTTCCCTCCCTCTCTCCCTACCTCTCTCCCTCTCATCCCTCCCTCCCTCTCTCCATCCAATCCCTCCCTCCATCTGGATGACCAGCCCTGGGAGCCTACGCTGCCATGTCCGGGGTCCTTGCCTCTGCCTCGGGGTTGCCAGATGAAATTGCATTTCAGACGTTCTGTGAGTAGCTCGTTAGTAGAGGTAGGCTCCAAACACCACGAACCCCATCTATCTGGATGTCCCTTTGTGCTGGGAGGCTGCTGGTGTCATTGTGAGGTCAGCCCACCCTATTGAGCCTGCCTGGCCCTGTCGGGAACCAGCCCTCCTCCAGCCCCTGGGCTGACAGGGAGGAACCCACAATGGTGTGCTCTGCTGCGCTTCAAGGAACCCCCACCCTGCTCCCAGAAAATTTGCGGGTCTGTTGTTCAGTGGGGTCCAGACCTCAGTCTCCTCAGATCACATCAGCCTCAAACCGGAAGACCCTACGAGTCCCACCTTGAATTTTACATGTGAGGAAACTGAGGCTGAGAAGCTTTGCACAGTGACTGCAGGCAGGGACAAGCCCAGAACCTAGGGCTCCCTCATAAGCGGCACGATGCTGGGCGCTGGGAACTTGCACTTGAGGGAGTGTTCCTTAATGGGTTTTTTGGTTGTTTTCTTTTTTAATTGTGGTAAAATACACGTAGCATAACATAATCTTGGCCATCTTTTTTTTTTTTTTTTTTTGAGACAGAGTCTCACTTTGTTGCCCTTGGTAGAGTGCTGTGATGTCACAGCTCACAGCAACCTCCAGCTCTTGGGCTTAGGCGATTCTCTTACCTCAGCCTCCTGAGTAGCTGGGACTGCAGGCACCCACAACACCTGGCTATTTTTTGTTGCAGTTTGGCTGGGGCCGGGTTCGAACCCGCCACCTTCGGTATATGGGGCCAGCGCCCTACTCTCTGAGCCACAGACACTGCCCCAAATCTTGGCCATTTTTAAGTGCAGTTTTGTGGCACTAAGCAGGTGGGCACTGTTGAGTAGCCACCACCCCCACCAGCTCCAGAAGGCTCTCACCTTCCCAAACCGAAGCTGCCACACTCCAAACACTGGCACCCCAGCCCTTGGCATCCCATCCTATTGATACTTTCTGTCCCTGGGACCTGCCTCCTCTAGGGGCCTCCCTTCATGGAGCCATACAGTATTTGTCCTTTGAGTCTGGCTTATTTCACTTGTCACAATGTCCTCAGGGTTTCTCTGTGCTTAGTGTGTGTCAGAATTTCCTTCCTTCTGAGGCTGTGTAATACTCCGTGTGTGGACACCACACTTCACTCATCCCTTCATCTGTCCATGGACATGTGGGCTGCTTCCACCTCTCGACTGTGGGGAATGGGCTGCTATGAACGTGGGTGTGCAGAGGTGTCCTCAGGAACCCAGCTCCAGTTATTCTGGGTACACACCCAGCAGGTGCAGTGCTGGGCTGTATAGAAATACTGTTTTCAGTTTTAAAGAACTGCCATCCTGTTTCCACAGCAGCAGCACCGTTTTGCGTTCTGTCCAGCAGTGCACAGAGGGGCTCAGGGTCCCACGTCCTTGCCGGAACTTGCTACCTTTGGCTGTGAGGTGGTATCACCCTCCTGAGGGGTTGAGGTGGTATCTCTCTCCTAATGGGCATGAGGTGATGTCACCTGGCGTTGATTTGCATTCCTCCAATAATGAACAATGTGGAGCATCTATTCACATGCTCCTTGGCCATTTATGTCTTCTTTGGAGAAATGTCCATTTAAGTGCTTTGCCCATTTTTGAATTGAGTTGTTTGTTTTTATGTTGTTGAGTTTTAGGGGTTCTTTGTATAGTCTTGGTATCAACCCCTTGCCAGAGAGGTGATTTGCAAATATTACCCCCCTTTCTGTGAGTTGCTTCACTCTGCTGGTTGCAGCCTTTGATACACAAAGGTTTTTTATTTTTATGTAGTTCAATTTATCTATTTTTTTTCGTTTGTGACCTGGGCTTTTGGTGTCATACCCAGGAAGTCATTGCCACATTTGGTGTTGTGAAGTTTTTCTTTCGTGTTTTCTTCTAGGAGTGTTACAGCAACAGTCTTGTGTTCAGGTCTCCCAGTCATTCTGTGTTAAATTTTGTTTGTGATGTGAGGTAAGGGCTCAGAATTTTTCTTTTGCAAGTGGATGTCCAGTTTTCCCAATATCCTTTTTTAGAGAGTCCCCCGCTGAATGGCCATGTGATGACCATGAGTACCAGGGAGAATATCTGGGCTCTCTGCTGCACTCTGCTGGTCTGCACATCAGCCTTCGTGAAGGTGGCCCTCCTTACTGTGTGGGAAGTGTGAAATCAGGAGGCGTGAGACACCAGCTGTACTCCTCTTTCATAAGGTCATTTTAGCAATTCAGGATCCTTTGCGATTCCATATGAATTTTAGGATGGATTTTTCAATTTCTGCAGAAAACATTATTGGGATTTGATTAGGATTACATTGAATCTGTGGGTCAGTTTGGATAGTACTGACATTTTACCAATATTAAGTCTCGCAATCCGTGAACATGGGAATCTCCCTGAGGCATGTCTCTCTGTGTTGCAGGTGCCGTGGTCATTGCCTTTGTGGTCTGCTGGCTGCCTTACCACATCCGGCGCCTCATGTTCTGCTACATTTCAGACAAGCAGTGGACTCCGTGAGTGCCAGGAGGCTGGGCCCTGGGGGTACTCCCCAAAACAGGAGGGGCTGGGGTGGCGGGTGGTACCAAGAGCCCTAGTACAGGGGCAGGGGTTCTGTGAGATCCCGAGGTGTCCCTTGGGCATCCATGAGGCTGTTAGGCAGTGGCTGTGCTGTGGTGAGGCCCCAGGGAGGGCAGTGGAGAGACAGATTCAGAGCAGAACAGGTTGGAGCAGGAAAGGAAAGTTGGGCCTGAGTGTGTTGGCACCCAAGGCAGCTGTCCTTGAGACTTCAAGAGATACCGGGGGTATCTCTTCATCCTTCATCCACTGAAGGATGAAGGGTGCTACCTCAGTCCATGGCAGTTGTGGGGACCCTAAGGCCAGCCTAGGTGGGACTCCAGGATTCAGCTTGAGTCCCATTTGGGACTATGGTCTGCTGTAGCAAAAGGACACCCAGCAAAGTTAGCAAAGAGAAAAGGGGCCTGGGACAAAGTCAGGGGGAGGCCAGATGCGGCTTCCACACTCCTTCCCAGGGGTTCTCTCAGGGGCCGGTCACCCATTGCCCAGCACAGAACAAAAGCCCAGAGGAGAAAGGAGTTCAGCACAAACCCTCCCATTTGCACACAGGGTTTAGGAGCAGAAGTCCCTCTTATTAGGAAAGGTGGGACCTCCCCAAAATCCCAGCTCCCAGGGGCCAGCACGGGTCAGCTCTGCCAGCTGGCCATTCTGAACAGGCAGCCAGACACAGGTGGCATGGGTTCTTCAGAGTAACACGTCACTATCAGCACAGGGAACAGAGCATACAGCCTGAAGTAAAGGTTTCAGAAACTTGAGGCTGCCCCATGGTGCACTGAGCTTCCAGGTAAGGGAGTGAGATCCCTGTGTTTGGAGGCAATAAACAGGGTGAGGGAAGGTTCAGGGCTGTCCAGGAGGCTTAGAGAGGCTTCCTGCCCTAGCTGTTTTGTTAGGTTAGGGAACAGCCAAGCCGTGAAACTTCAGATGCCCAGGACTCTAAAGACAGTCCAGGCAGGTGCCAGGAGAGGCAAGGCCCCAGGCAGAGCAGGGACAGAGCCCTAAGGAAGGCTGACATCCTATGGGAGCTCAGCCAAACCTCCACTGGCTCAAGAGGATCCAGGCCCTGGAATTCATTATGAAATATCCCCATGTGACAAAATTCTCAAGTAGCTTTGTAATTGGTGGCTTGGCCATCACTCAGGGGCAACACCTGGGGTCCCAGCGTGTCCTGCCTGGGCAGATGGATCTGATTGCCTCCCCCCCACCAGGTTCCTCTATGACTTCTACCACTATTTCTACATGATGACAAACGCACTCTTCTACGTCAGCTCCACCATCAACCCCATCCTGTACAACCTTGTCTCCGCCAACTTCCGCCAGATCTTTCTGTCCACCCTGGCCTGCCTCTGCCCTGTGTGGCAGCACAGGAGGAGACGGCCAGTGTTCTCAAGGAAGGCCAACAGCGTGTCCAGCAACCACACCTTCTCCAGCAACACCACCCGAGAGACGCTGTACTAGGGCCCGGCCTGATGACGCTCAGTGTCCCCAGCCTCGGGGCGGGGGGGGGTCAGCTGGGGCCAGCCTGGTCTGTGGTCCGACGCCTGGGAGCCCACACTGCGCCCCAGAGGCCTCTTTCTCTCCAGCTTTCCCCTCCTCTGCCTCTCCCCACCCCCACCCGTCTTTGAAAGCCAGAACAGGAGATTGCTCCTTCCCGTTGCAGCCCGGCTTCTAACAAGGAGAAATTAGTGTGCAGCGACAGGCGATGTCTTTGTTCCCAGCCTAATGGATCTTTAAAGAGAAGAAAATGAAAGGCCCTTGGGCGGCTGGGCTGTTGTTGGTGAGGGCACCTCTGAGGTCCCTGCTTGCTGGGAACTCAGCTGTTCTATCCCCTCTGCCCCCCCCCCCATGAAGGAATGAGGAGAGGGCTGCTGGGCTGGTGACACATCCCAGCTCCACCTAGCAAGTTCAGGGTAAGGCCGGCCCCAGGTCTGGTAGGCACCAAGGCTTTTGGCCTTGCACCCAGGCCCTTCCAAGGAGGACAGGGCTCTGCCTTCCCCGAGGCAACTCCGAGGAAGTCCCTGGCCCCCTCAGTGTCCACTGCTGGGGGTGGAAAATTCCCCCCAGCACCCTGGCCCTAGGCAGCCGAGCCCCACAGAGGGGACCAGGTTCTAAACACCCAAGAGGGACACAAAGGGGCTGGCCTCAACTTGCCCCACCCTGGCCTCTCCTACTCTGTCCTCAGGACACCTCAGAGATACCACGAGGGGGGCAACCTCAGCCTCTCAGGCTCAGCACAGGGGACTCCAGGTTGGTAGCACTGCTACCCCGCTGCCCAGGTGGCCTTGGGTGAGCACCCTGTGTGCCCTCACTGAGGTGCAGGCTGAGGTCCAGAGCCAGGCTCCCCACCAGCTTCCGAGTGGGTGCCCTGAGAAGGTGTCTGGTCCCTGAACAAGATGCCAGGTCCCAGGGACTCTGACCACAGGTAATAAGAGAGCCGTGCAACCAGGCACCAGCTGGCCAGCAGCATCAGACCAAGGCAGACTCATCTGTCACTAGGCAGCTGCCTGGGCCCGGGCACCAGGAAAGGGAGGTGCCTCCGTGGCCTCCAAACAGAGTAGGACCAGCCAGCTCCAAGCTCCAAAAGGTGGTTGCCTGAGCCCTGAGGAGCAGGCCCCCGAGCCTGGGAGGAAATTCAGCCCTTCTGAAAGCAGGCTGTGAGTCCTGGAGCAGCATTTCCCCAGAAGGGAAGTGGGTGAGCTGCCCGTGTGGGTAGCGCAGACTTGGGACTCAGGAGACCCAGTCCTAGGCAGAGATAAGCCACTGGGTTCTCTCCAGACTCAGTTTCCCCATCTGTGAAATAGTGAGCTGAGTGCTGCCATCTCTGTGGTCACTCTGAAACCCCTCCAAGCTGCAGGATGCTTCAGTTCCTTGAGGGCAGGGTGGTGTCAGGCCCGAGTGTCAAGCTTCCTGGCAACTGTCACCTCCCACAGGTGGGGTTGTCAGGTCCAGCAGCCCCCCAGTGCCAGAGGATCACTGACCCCAGGGAGACAGGAGGCCTTTCATCACCCCACATCTCCCACTTTGGGGGGTCTCCTCTGGAAGAGGAGCTTCCCCTGCCCAAAGGAACCAGAGCTCAGCACAACCCCAGGCCTGCTTGGTCAGCAGCTCAGAGTTTAGCCAGTTCTAAGGCCCCTGAGATTGGACACAGGCTTCTGAATGAGACCTTGGACACAGGGTCAGACAATCCAGGCTCAATCCCTCTGTGGGGTTCCAGGATCTTGGGCATCCTACATTTCTCTGAGCCTCGGTTTCCCCATCTAAGGGAATAGGCATGGCCATTGTACCCTTTCAGAGTATGACTATCCTGGAGGACCCAGGCCAGAGTGGACAGAAGGAACCCTGAGATGGACTCAGAGTCAACGCCCCTCAAGCCCAGGCCCTCTGTAGACATAGGCAGTGTCTGCCAGGTGAAGCCTATGGCTGAAACCTAAAGCCACTTTATAGTGTAATTTTTATGTCCCCATCTGTGCACTTGGTGTCTGCAGGGACATGTGTCCACATACCCTGGATGAACCCCTGTGACCTCCACATCCAGTGCTATTACCTCCTGGCCACGTCATGATGTGACTTTGGAAGCCACCCAAGTGCTGTGAATGTGGCAGTGGCAGAGTCCAGAGTCCCTGTGACTGCTCAGTAGTGACAGCAATGCCCCTTCCCAGTCCAAATGCCTGCAGGGATGCACCTGCACCACCTCTGCCGCGCTGCAGATGACAAGCCCCTGTGTCTCCCAATAAAAGAGACTGTGTACTCTTGACTGGCCCCTGTGCTAAGCGCACCCAGGCACCATCCACGTGCTCTCTCACTCCAACAGCACCAGCGCAGCAGACAAAACTCCCAAAAGTAGGGGGCCAGGACCCCTGCTCACCCTGCCTAGTATTTCCATAAGCAACAGAGGAGGAGGAGGCCCCTGGGAGCCTCTGGGAGTGCTGGGGACAAGGAAGCAGGCTGGGGGCTGGCGGGGTTCGGGGGGGCTGAGTGTAGAGGGGAAGAGGGACAGGCTGGAGTCCCTGTGCTCTGGAGCTTACTCTGGGTCTAGGTCTCTGGACAAGGAGCCCCTCCCTCAAGGGGTCCTCTTAACCATTTTCAGTAGGCCATGGCCCTTCCCATGCTTCACACTGCCGCGTGCTCTGAAATCATACCATTTATTTGATGTTTTCTTACACCTGGGGGCTCAGGGTACCTTCCTTTGGGGGCAGTGGGATGGCAGCAGGGCTGGAAGGGGTGCGCATGGGAGTGGGGGAGACAGCTATGACCCAAATAATCCAAAAGGGGCCTGACTACACATTGCTGGAAACATCTCTATCACCCAGCTCAGAGCCCAGCCCCCAGGCTACATGCTCACCTGCCTCCCCTGTAAGAAACTAAGCCCCCTGCCCTTCCCCATCCAGCTCAACCTCAATCCTGATTCATACTACAGTGTGAGTGGCTATAGCCTCTCCTGGTGACAAAGACCCCCACAGGACAGTAGAAACACCCACCAGGTGACCCCAGCTGCTGCCCCTGCTCAGGCCAGGGACTGCAAGGGCTCTGAGGAGCATCTTCTCAGACAGACAGCCTCATGTCTAGGAAGCCTTGAAAGCTGGAGAGAAATCCAGTGAAGTAAAATGGCAAATGCAAGAGCGAGATGGACCCCACTTCAGGTCTAATTAAGCAATAGAAATTTATTAATAATTTGGTATGTCTGCAAACAGGCTGAGACACCAAGATGGCATGCAGCAGCCTCAAGCAGCAGGTGAAGGGCTCTTTTATACCATGTGCAGCAAGCTAGGTAATACAGAAGCCAATCACAGCGGTTCAAGCAGGGGGTTGCTAGGTGGGGGTACATATTGACTCATAATCACAAGATATATCACGAGTACATTACTTCATGATCATAAGATGGGGCAGGTCATAGGGGTTTACACAATTCAGGATGGAAGTTCATGGTAACTAGACATTAACTCATAGTTCAGGGGTACAAATTGGGTAACACCGGGGCTTAATTTGGAATCCTGGCCCTCCCTTCCTTCCCCTCGTTCCCTTAAGCTTCTTCCCAGAACTCAAATTCCCCTCCCTTGGGGGGGCTGAAGCTAAAAGCAATTCTTTTTACAAGAACAAGAAGTTTGCTGATTTCTTACTAGTCCTGGGGGTTTGGGGCTGGGGGCTCGGTTATTACACCAGAGGCTCTGGAAGAGGCAGCACGAGAGTGTGGAGAGCCTCCTGCCTTGGGTCCACCCTCTCCTCGGCTGCGGCAGCCGCAATGGAGCTAGCACTGGGGTGTGGGTTCCCTGGGGGAGGCACTGCCTAGGCCCTGCATTGGGTGCTCCAAGGCTGGCTTTTCCAAAGGGCAGCAAGGCTATTAGGAGTTTGGGGTGCTGAGTTGGATTGGGCTGGTCACCAACTCCCACTCTGCTTACCAGGTGGGAGGTGACAGAAGCTAGAAGGAGCTCAGGGCTGAGGGACTGAGGTGTGGGTGGTGGTGGCGGCAGGACGGCAGGGGTTCTGGGGTAACCCAGGCAGGGAGGTGGGACTGAGGCCTCATCCTTGGCTTTCTGGCCTAGCAGCCAGGGGAGGTTCCTCCTGGCTCAGAGAGAGGCCCAGGCCCTGGCTGCTGCCCATGCCTGTGTGCCTCTGGGTGCGAACAGTCACCAGATGTATCCAGGACTTGGTGGCTCACCTCAAGTCTCTTTTTCTTTTGAGACAGAGTCTTGCTCTGTCACAATGACACATCATCTTAGCTCACTGCACCTTCAAATTCCTGGACTTAAAAGATGCTCCTGCCTCAGCCTCCTTAGTAGCTGGGACTACAGGCTGCACCATCACAGTCTGCTAGTTTTTCTATTTTTAGTAGAGACGGGGTCTCACTCTTGCTCAGGTTGGTCTCAAACTCCTGAGCTCAAGCAATCCACCAGCCTTAGCCTCCCAGAGTGCTAGACTTACAGGTGTGAGCCATGGTGGCCTGTAGCCTCAGCTCACCTTCTAAGGCACCTTCCTCGTTTTCATCTGGAATTTTCTCTGAGCTGCCTCTGGAGGGGGAGAAGGAGAACCGAGAAATAATAGTTCCAAGGGCAGTGCCTGGTGGGTGTCCTGGAGGAGCCTCCCACCGCCCTGGGGCCTATGGACCTTCAGTCACTGTTGGCTCCCTTCTGCTGATGCACCCAGCCTCCCTGTGCTTGGGGACCACTGTCTCATCAGCCGTCACGGGCTCCATGGCTGCCCACTCCGCATGACCACTGGCAGGCGGCATCTCTACCTGTTTCATACGCTAGGGATACTGGGGACAGCTGAACAGAGCCTCTGCCCAGGGGCAGCATGACCCAAAGTGTAGCAGTTACACAGGTGAGAACAGCCCTGCTCCCCACACACTAGTCAAGAGCAGGAAAAAAGAGAGGACAAAGATTCCAGGACTGGGTGCTCAGGGAGGGAGTCAGCCAGGAACCCTTCGGGAGAGGGTGTGGGGTGTTGCCCTCCCAAATCAGAGAAGTTTACCCACCCTGCACACACTGAAGCCCCAGAGCCGTCTGGGGTCCTCTCTTCACTCTGGGGGAGAGCACAGGGAAGACAGTTGGCCTGCACAACCACGCCAAAATGTCAAGCATGGACTCGGTCACCCAGAAGAGCTGGCCAGAAGGGTGAAAGCATGGCTAGCTTCCCAGGGGCCCCTGGGAACCCTGACGAGGCCAGGCTGAGGAGCAGGACTGGAAAACCAGGCGGGAAGGATGCATAAGCCCTAGACCTGTGCTCAGCCCATGTCCTGCCCCTCCCTGTCCCAGCCTCCTTACCAGTTCCCTGGCAGGAAACTTCTCCACAGGCAGCTCACCAACAGCTGTATTAAAACTCAGGCTAAATTTTTTAAAATAAAATTCTTGGATGTAGACATCATAGTTCTCCTAAAAGCAAGAAATGAGTATATGTCAATGTCACCCTAATAACTGTGAGTGTCGTGGGCCCAGTCTCTGAACCACAAGGCAGGGAAAGGAAACAGGCCAGCAGATGGCAGGAATGCCCAGTTTGTTTCCAGCATGGTGAGGGCCCTGGCACATGCTAACAGGGGCTCTCCTGGCCAGCCTGTGGCCTCCCCTTCAGGTCTCCATCTTGAGCCTCCACTCCCCCAGCCAGAGGCCCCAGTTTGTCCACATGGCTCCTCCCCACCCAGGCCTGGCTGGTGAGAATCAGCCCCTATTCCTACAGCCTTCCCGGGTCTGTCTCTTGCCGTGCTCCCCAGATGCCTACAGAGTGAGGGAGCTGCCGAAAGGTATGTGCTAAAGGTGGGAAGGGGCATCAGTGGCCAACTTGCAAAGAATTGGACCCTCAGCTGCCCAGACCCTGCTGCTGCTGGCAGGTGGACAGGTCAGCCCTTGAGGATGTGTCAGGAGCTAGGCATGACCCTGCCTTGTCCCTCTCCTGCCCCACTGACCCCAGCAGGCTCCTCTGGCCTCAGCCCAGCACTGTGCAATCAGAACTCAAGTGGGCCCAGGAATGTGCATACCTAACAGCTTCAGGGGAGTGGGATACCCACTGGGATCCGAGAACCACCCTCCATCCCTTCTCCATCTTTCTGGTCACTCATTCTCAGGCCTGGCTTCCTCCCAGTCCAAAGTAACCCAGCTGCCCGTTCTGACTGGTAGGGGAGGGGCTGTGAAGCCCTGGGTTCTATAGGGCAGGGACTCGGGACTCGCCTGCACGATGGGGTCTGAGAGGCACATGGACACTGATGACCCTGAAGGGATGGAACTGCAGTCATGGGGCCACAAGCTTGTCGTGAAGCCACCGTCCTCCCCTCCTCAGGGCCAGCCCACTGCCACCATCCTGTGTAGCCAGAACCCTGTTCACCCCACCCCCTCCCCCAGTAGGCCTGCGGGCTGGGCCCTCATTCCAGCGCTCAAATCAGAGTCCACTGGCCACCAGACTGCCACAAGAGGGCAGGGCCTGCCCATCACCATCGCTAGGCAGCAGGGAGCTTGAAGAAGAAATCTGCGCACTTTAAATGCATTTGAAGGAAGAAAAACCAGCCTCAGCCCAGCTGGAGCCTCCTGCACAGGAGCTGCTCCCTCCCTCAACTCCCAGCAATTACAATCGGTTTTATCAGAACACCATGGAAACCACTGGGCTGAATTTATGAAAGGAATGACGCAAAGCAGGGAGGGAACAGGCAAGGGAAGGCAGGGAGCCAAGCCAGAGGCAGGCGGAGGGAGGCTGCCCTGTTCCTGCTCCACGGGGCACCTGGGTCCCCCACACATGCACACACACTCTCCCACCACACTTGCATGAGCACACAGGTGCTTACCCCATGCACACATGGGTACATGCACACACACCATGCACATTCATACACACGCACACTTAACACCCCGCACACACGTGCATATGCACACTCACACACCATTACACGAGCATATGTACACTCACACCCTGCACACACCACACATGCACACTTACACCCCGCACACATGGGCATATGCACTCACACATATGCACCATGCACACATGAGCATATATACACTCACATACCATGCACGCACCACATATGCACACCCACACCCTGCACACACCACACATGCACACTTACACCCCCCACACGTGCATCTGCACACTCTCACACACCATGCACACATATGCATATGTACGCTCACATACCATGCACACACCACACATGCACACTCACACACCACATACGCACATGCACACTTATACCCTGCAGACGTGCATTTGCACACTCACACACACCCTGCACACATGTGCATTTGCACACTCTCACACACCACCCTACACACATGCATATACACACACATAGCCACTTACATCATGCACATACACATATCCACACTTACACCAGACACACACACATTCAAGTGCATGCATCTGTGCACACCTGGCCAGCATAGGGCCTCTCATACCTCAGGGCCTCATTCCAGGGGTGAGGTTTGCCAGTTCTCACCCTGTGGCCATTAGTGAGGAGATTAGCAGAACCAGTAAGGGGGCTTGGAAATCCCCCAGCTGGCTGAGATGCCCTCAGCTCAGTTTCTACCCCCACCTGCTTTAAGACCTTTGGTTGCCTAGGGCCACTCTGCTAGGCACAGGGCAGGGGTCAGGCCTTACCCACCATGGCCCGGGAGGCCCTCGAGATGGGCAGGGGGTCTGGAACCAGCTGAGTGGAGGTCAGGCTGGGGATGTTCCCAGAACACTCTGTCTGGAACTTGTGGGTCAGTTAGGGTTGGGAGCTGAGGTGTCACCTGGGTAGACGTCACCTGGGTGCCCTCTCTGGTGCCCTGAGATGGAGGTGCCGCACATCTGCTCTCTTCCCTCAGACACGGTCTCAGCTTCTGTCTTGTGTGTTGTTTTGTCATGAAGAGGGGCGAGGTGAGGGTCCCTCTTGTCTTATGTCCTAGAGAGCTCAAGTTGTGACCAAGTGGGGTCCCTTTCTTCCTGAGACCCCTCCTGAGTAAGCACAGGCTCCAGACCTGGCCTCGGATTCCATTTCCAGGGAAGGTGACACAGAAGCCTCAGGATAGTCACCGGTGCAGGTGGGACTAGGGATCCAGAGCCAGCCCCAAGCTTGGACTTGGCCACCCCCCTCACCAGGTAGGAGGTCACCCAGGAATAGGGACACAGGGAGGGCAGGGGAGAGGGGAGGGAGAGAGTGTGAGCCTCCCCTAGGGGGAGGGGCAGATCCTAGATGAGGCCACAGAGGTACAGTCTGGCAAAGGGCAGAGCCCCCAGCCCTGCTCCTGCCCACCCTTGAGGCTCCCCTGCAACAACTGGAGAAGGGCCTCCCTCAGACAGCCTGGTGCATGCAGGGCAGAGGGATGTTAGGACAGGGCATCTCACAGGTGAGGAAACTGAGGCTGAGAGTGGACATGGCCTGAACTGAGTGCCAGGGTCCTAACCTGGTGCCATGTGACCCTAACCCAGCTGCCCTGGTTCCTAGCAAAACCAGGCTGACACATGGGTCCCCCAACCCTATGCTGCCAAGTCCTGCCCTCCATGTCTCCTGTGCCCCTGTGCTCTACCCTCAAGGGCTGAGAGGCTTTTGTTACCAGCTCTGCCTGCAGCCAGCACCCAAGCAGGGTGGAAGGGGATACTGAGATCCATGGGGCCCAGAAGGGGCTCAGCTCAGCCTTGTCTGCAGTTCCTGAGTCAGTAGAGGAGGAAGAACACAGAGGAAGTCCAAACTCTGTCCTTGCTGACAGCCACAGGGCCACCACAGGCATCGCTGCATGCAGCCTCCTGGGGCCTGTCCATTAGATGACATTTATGGGCATTCACAGTATGCAGGGCCTGTGGCCAGGGTGATTCAGTTCCCCACCCCTCTGCATCCCCACAAAGGGTATAGAGGGGTGGGAGGCATGACTCCAGTGGCCACCTGGCTAGAGTCCCTGTTGGCGGAGGTAAGGCCAGGAGGGCTTCCCCAGGGAGAAGCATTTGAGGTGGGCCCCTTATGCTGAGTAGAAAGTGCTGGCAAGTCAGGTGCTGGGCAGAGAGGGAACAGGAGGACCCCAGGATGGACAGCCATCTGAGGAAAGAGGGAAATTTGGGGACAACCAGCTCAAGGAGTAGAGGTGGCAGTGGGTATGAGCAGGGCCCTGAGGGCTCCCCAGACCCCAGTGCAGGGAGGCATCTGCAAGTGCTGGCCCCAGAGATGGTGACCACAGCCCTAGGGACGCGTGACTTCCCCACGGCTCTGGCTCCTTCATGGCAGCCCCATGTGGGAGCGGGACCTTCCTCCGCCACAGTGTGTGTTCAGAGTCCAGCATCCATGTGCCCCTTTAGAGCTATTTTCCTCACTTCAGTGCAATGCGCTATAACCTGCCCTTTATCCTCCACAGTCCTATAAGGGGCAGAACGCCCCTTGTCACTGTGCTCACCTGGCTGGGCTGGGCGTCCAGACAGGAGACAAAGCCCTCTCCCACAGTCGCTGCACCACCTTCCTCAGTGCTGCAAAACAGGGTGATGTGAGAGAAATGCCCGCACCACTAACTGCCGTCCAGGGTACCTTGTCAAACTCCTGCTGAAATCAGCATATGCCTCATTACACGGGGCCGCGGGGCCTAATAAATACTCAGAAAATCTGCTGCTGAGTGAATGTCCCCTTCCTTCTCCCTTCCGTGTCTGTCACTGCCCCCTCCTTTGAGGCCTGGAACCATGACCCAATAAGGCCTTTGGTGGGAATCAGGGTCCCCTCAAAGGCAGGCACATCCAGTCCTTGCTGTCACAGCCCGGCTGCAGCCAGACCCTCTACTGGGCCCCTGGAGCCCACACTAGCACCTGCCAGCCCTGAGAACAGTGATGTGGGACACCCCCCGCCCTGCCACCAGCAGAACCTCCTGGAGCCCATACCAGCACCTGCTAGCTCTGGGAACAGCAATGTGGGGCCACCCACTCGCAGAACCTCCTGGAGCCAGCTGAACATACAAGGGCCCTTCCGATCCACACAGCAAGGAAGCAGCATTTTGGGTTGGGGTCAACAGAGCCCCAGGGTGCAGCCACAAGACCAGTGCTCTTATGTGGGATTTCTTAGAGAGACAGGAGGGACACAAGTGCCCCTGCTCAACTATCTCCTGCAAAAGACACCACCCAGGCAGACTGCACAGGACCAGCCCACCAGCCTCAGGGTGGGCAGCGCCCCTCCACTTCCCCACTCCCACTGCTCAGGGGACCCCAGAAGTCTGTCTGAAGGCCCAATGAGCTCCTAGTCAGTCATCTCCCAGGCGCTAGCATGCTGCCTCCTGATGTCACACCTGAAAACTCATCGGTCCCACTGGAAAGTCCTCCTGGCCCCAGGTCCACAGATGCCCTTTATCACCTGCTACAGTGGCTTCATGCTGGAGACTCCAAGGCTGCTGAGCAGGAGTGGAAACCCCAGGGCAGGAGATGCCACCCAGGGGCCACTGCCCCCCCCCCAACTAAGCCAGGGAGGGAAGTCACAGGCCCATGGACTCCTCCCCAGCAGCCCTCAGCCAGCTCCAGGAAGCCTACAGCTCCACTCAGCTCCCAAAGCTCCAGTAGGGAGGGGGTGATTCTGAGGCATGCGTTGCCCCTGAACCCCCAAGTCCCCAGTGGAGCTGTGCTTGATGACACATAGTCCCTCACTGCTTCCCAGGGTCGTCCCTCACTGTCCCCCAGTGGTCAACCAGCACACAAACCTGTCTCAGAATGGTCCTCAGAAGCAGCCCCTTGAGTGGGGTTCTGGGACTGGGCCACAACAGCCCAGTTACCTGTGGTAAGGGAGGGGCAAAGATAAGGAATGGGCTGAGTGCCATTCCTTATAGCCCACAGCTATAACCCCAGCACTCTGGGAGGCCAAAGTGGCAGATTGCCTGAGCTCAGAGTTTGAGACCAGCCTGAGCAAGAGCAAGACCCTGTCTCTAGTAAAAATAGAAAAGTTAGCCAGGAGTCACGGTGGGCGCCTCTGGAGGCTGAGGCAGGATGACTGCTTAAGCCCAGGAGTTGGAGGCTACAGGAGACACAAGCCCACAGCACTGGTCTTTCTCCAAATTTAACCCCTCAAGCCATCAGTAAGTGCTTTCTTCTTTTTGTTTTTGTTTTTGAGACAGTCTCACTTTGTTACCCTCGGTAGAGTGCTGTGGCATCACAGCTCACAGAAACCTCAAACTCTTGGGCTCAAGAGATTCTCTTGCCTCAGCGTCCCAAGTGGCTGGGACAATAGGCACCCACCACAACACCCAGCTATTTTTAGAGACAAGGTCTCAATCTGGCTCAGGCTGCTCTCCAACTGGTGAGCTCAGGTAATCCTCCCACCTCAGCCTCCCAGAGTGCTGGGATTACAACTGTGAGTCATCACACCGGCCAGCAAGTGCGTTCTGTACAGAGTCCTTGATTACTGCTTATTGTGTTTTGTCCAGAGGTTTTAGCTGGGGGTGAGGGAGTCTGCCTGGGTTTGTTCTGTCTCATCAATGCTGTAAGTTCACAGCAGGCTCTCTGTACCTCCCATGTCCGAGTCTGAGACACTGTGCCTTGCTACCCTGCCCGCCTCCCTTCAAGTGCAGATGTGGTCCTCCCAAGGACACAGCAGGGCTGTAATGGGACCTCTGGCCCTCGAGGGTGGGAGGGGAAGGCACCGCTGGGCTGGGACTCCAGCCGCACTGTTCTGTCCACTTCCACAACTTTTGTCCAGTTGCACCATCCTGCCCAGTAGCATTGGGCCGTCCACTTGCGCCCTTTGTGTGCACTTGAACTGCTTGTCTACTCCCACCCTTTGTCCTTTGGCCCCTTTGCTTGATAATGAGCCTCCCTGCCAGGTGGGCCTCCGTGGCACTCTGGGGCCCACTCCTTTTTCCAATCTCTCACACTGCTCTGGCCTCTTTGTTGGGGAGCGAGTGGGGACAGCAGGGCTCTGGGCTATTCTAGGCTTCAGGGGTGCCCACGTCTGCCCCCTGCCGGCTGCCTCGCAGCCTTCCAGCTCTCTACATGCACATTAACTGTCATGATGGACCATCTTTTGCTTTTATTATAAAAGTGACTCACTTTCTTGTGAAAATTTAAATATGAAAAATGTGGGGCGCAGAGGGAGTCCCCACTAACCTTCCCACGGGTGATCGCCACTGACAGGTGGGTGAACGTGCTGTGCTGTCCAGGCACAGCCAGCAGCTGGGCAGACACACAGGCACGGCCGGAGGCTCAGGCCCTCATCTGCCTGCTCTCCACGGCGCCCAGCCACTTGTGTACAATTTCAAAGTCATTTTGTTCAGATTCAGAGTTAAAGAGTTAAAGAGATTTTCTGACATTTAGATGTTTCCAAAAGCAAAACGGCCTGTGTGGTGCAGAAGGGAGGTCCACGTCCCCGAGATGTCCAGGCGGAGGGTGATAGGGAGGCGACCCAGGAGTGCAGCCGGTGGCAGGTGGCTCTGAGGTCGTGCTCTCTGCTTTGAGAAGCAGTAACTGTGACCGTGTCCACCCCGCCTCCCGCTGGCAGGTGGAGCCTGATGCCCCCATGTAGGGGTCCTCTGTGCCCCGCCCCCTTCACTCTGTGCCCACCCCCCACAGCCTGTACCAACAATGCAGGACACTTCTGACAATTGTGTCCATCCCCACCCTTGCCCTGTTTTTATAATCATTTTCATCTTTTATGGAAATATGTAAACATACTCCAGAGGAGCCCAGTGTTCCCAGTGTCAGCCTCACCAGCATCCACCACCTCCAGCTTGTTACCTGCAGATCCCACCCCTCTCATGCAGGTTTTCTCTGACTTGACCAATCAGCGGCACCTCCCAGGGCCAGGCCTGAGGCTCATAACCTCATGGCTCTCAGTGTCCTTCGTGGAATGGTGTCCCCTGAAGCACTGACCGTGTCTTAGCAGCCCACCCTTGAGAGCTGGGCTGTGTTTGGGAAGAGTCTTTGCACATATAATAAGAGCTCACCTTGGGGCTGATCGCAACCTTACCCCTGCAAGGGTAAATGGAACACGAATCAAAAAGAAAAAAAATTAATTTTCCCTGGTGCACAAAGGGAAAGGACCCCCTCTGCCCCTTTGATATGTGTGTAAATGTTTCTAAAAGCTAAATATGCCTCTCACCCCTGTGTGAGCCAGGACCATCACCCTTGGGACATGGCAGCAGCCCCTGAGTGGGACGTGGACACCAGGTATGGCAACGCCCTGGCTCCAGTCTTGGGGTAGGGCAGGAGCTCCAGACCCCTCCCAGCACAGACACAAGTGGGTTTTCCCTTCAGAAAAAGCCAGTTAGCCAGCACAGATGGCACCATTTGCAGGTGGGCTTAGACAACATCTGTGAGACAATAGTGCTATGAAGTCCTCTCCCTCAAGGACTAGTGACTGTCCTGAGAACACACAGGGAACAGCAGCACCTGCAGGCTGACACTTCTGTCTTTGCAAACCCTCAGCCTCCTGCCAGGACACAGGCACTCTGGGGCCACCTCCATAATGAGCAAACAGCCTCATCTCTCCTCTGCCTTCCTGGAGGGGTCTGAATGGGCGTGAGACTGTGTGTGCAGTTCTATTTCCTCAGTGCCCCAGCTCTGTGAGACTCGGGTAAAGGTAGAGACCCACAACAGCCACCAAGGGCTGGGCAATGTGTCCCCAGGGCACCGACTTGGCCCAGCTATTAACTTTCCATCACTATTAACTTTCTCCCAAGTTTGGAGGAAGGAAGGGGCACCTGCCCAGAGAGGGGCCCAGGTGTCCCCTAGGCAGCCAGAGTGGACCGTCCCAGGACCAGAGCTCAGCTTGGAAAAGGGAACCACTGCCCAGACACACATAATACACACCACACACACAACAAAAACACCACACCCAGCACACACACCCAATACCACACACACAGCACAAACACCACACATAACACACACATCCCACACCCCACACAACATACAACACACCACACACACAACACACAACACACAAACTCCACATACACACTACAAATAGGACACACACCCCACACAACACACACACAACACATACTCCACCACACACACATACCACACACTCCACACATACTCCCACACACACCGCACACACACACCACACACACACCATATACACATGCATCACACACCACACACACACCCCTTGCGAAGCCTTGCCTGCCTCCCCCAGCTCAGGGAGCTGCCCCTGTCACACATTCCCGTCTCAGACACACTTTACGGAGTGACCATAGCGCTGAAGCCACCGCAGGGTCCAAGCAGGGATGGAGGTTCTGGACAGGCCAGCTCCCAGGGGACTAAATGACTGTCAGGATAGCTTTCCAGGGAGCCCAGTATAACTTCCCAGGCTATGAGACATACTTCTAAGTCTTCTCTATTCATGTTCTGTGGTTTTAAAGTACATGCTTTTAAAATATACACCTCCAACCCAGCCTCAGCCAAAAACTGCAAAAAAAAAAAAAAAAAAAGAGATGTTTTGGGCGGTGCCTGTGGCTCAAAGGAGTAGGGCACTGGCTCCATATGCCAGAAGTGGTGGGTTCAAACCCAGCCCTGGCCAAAAACTACAAAAAAAAAAAAAAAAATATATATATATATATATATATGTGTGTGTGTGTGTGTAAGTGAAGTGAAGGTTATGTTAACCAGTTTGATATAAGGATTCCAAATTGTATATAAAATCAGCACATAAATGATAGTATATACACAGTTACGATCTAACAAAAAAAAAATAGGGGAGATGACAAGAAGTCAATTGTGAGAGAAGAGATGATGAAAACACTAGGACTTGGTTGAGAAGATTGAGAGGAAGGAGACAAGGATAATGTTATATCCGAGTAGATAATAGGAAAGTAACTTTTTAGAGCCAGGCGTGGTGACTCATGCCTGTAATCCTAGCACTCTGGGAGGCTGAGGCAGGCAGATTGCTTGAGCTCATGGGTTAAGACCAGCCTGAGCAAGAGGGAGACCTTGTCTCTAAAAAAAATAGGCAGGCATTGTGGTGGCACCTGTAGTCCCAGCTACTTGAGAGTCTAAGGGAAGAGGATTGCTTGAGCCTGAGAGTTTGAGGTCGCTATGAGCTATGATACCATGGCAGTCTACCAAGGGCATCAAAATGAGACTTGGTCTCAAAAAAAAAAAGTCTGTCTGTTACCTAGGTTAGAGTGCAATGATGTCAGGAACCTCAAACTCTTGGGTTTAAGTGGTCCTCTTTACCCCAGCCTCCTGAGTAACCAGGACTATAGATGCCTACCACAATTCCCAGCTAATTTTTCTACTTTTTTTTAGTAGAGATGGGGTCTTGCTCTTGCTCAGGCTCATCTCAAATTCCTGAGCTCAAGAGTGCTCAAGTGGGATTACAGGCAGGAGCCACTGCATCCAGCAGTCTCAAGCTCTTTACTCCTTTCATATTCTACTCCATCTGTCTCCTGGACTCCTCCATGGCTTTTTTCTTTTTCTAATTCCCTCAGAAAATAACATATTTATTTTGAAGGTTTACAATACACATGTTTTCTGGTTTAATTTTTTTTCTGGTATTAGGCTAGTTTTTTTTTGCATATAATTCAATAATGTGTAGAAGGGCTACTTAGAAACTGCTTTGGTGGTTCAGTACCTGTGGCTTAAGTGGCTAAGGTGCCAGCCACATACACCTAAGGTGGCGAGTTCGAATCCAGCCCGGGCCCACCAAAATAACAATGACGGCTGCAATCAAAAAATAGCTGGGCGTTGTGGCAGGCGCCTGTGGTCCCAGCTACTTGGGAGGCTGAGGCAGGAGACTTGCTTGAGCCCAGGAGTTGGAGGTTGCTGTGAGCTATGATGTCACGGCACTCTACAAGGGGACAGCTTGAGGCTCTGTCTCAAAAAAAAAAAAGAAAATGCTTTGGTGGTTCAAAGTACTGATTTTTAATACTGTTCTAAATGTAGGAGCAAAGAAAAACAGTTTTTGATGTCCCCTGAGGAGACTGTACTAACTTTTGCTGAAGTCCAAGGGATGCAGGAAGCTCTGCTTGGTACCACTATCATGAACAACATCGTTATTTGGTAAGCTTTCCCTGTCCTTGGTTTCCTCCTCTGTAGCATGGATGAGGTTATGCCTCTGATTTTACAGTGTTGTTGTAAAGATAAGCAAGTATATGTAAATATGGTTGTCTTGCTTTTTACCATCAGATGCTATATGCTTGCTTATCTTGCCAAGAACATCGTATTCAGTTATTGTGAAAAAGATCAGTCACAGTAGAGTATTTTAAAATAAATTGAATATTGTCAAAATGGTCCAGTTGTTTCTGCTTCTGGTTGGTGACTGAGTAGCTTCTGTTATACCAACTCTATTCCCTTAAATAACTATCAACTTTAGGCGAAACATGAAAAATAGCTTATCTGGAGGCACCAGACAGCAAGAAAAAGAAGAAAGGTACTGGAGGGGTTTCTATAGTTAGAAGAAGTAAGTTTCTATTTCTAGGCAAGTTTCTATTCTTCTGACTTTAAGTCAGAAGGCAGGCCCCAGTCTGCCCACTTGGGTGACTAAAAGCCTAATAGACAACTTCTGTCCTATTGGCTTAGGGAACCAAAGGACAGAATTCATGGTAACCACAGCAGCTAGAAAGGAGAGAGAAAAGTCCTAAAAAGGAGAAAGCCATAGAAGGAAACCTAAATTCTGGGTGTTCTTTGTCTAAATGCATGGATCTGGCTGACTCTTTAAACTACATATGCAAGGGCAGATTCCAGGCAGCTCAGGTAAGACTGAAAGAAATAAACTGGATTTTTAGGATTTAGAGTTTGAGTTCATTTAGCCAAGCTTAACTGTTCACTAGAAAAACAAACAAAATGAATATTCTTCAGAGGAACCTAACAGAATCCACTGTTTTAGCAACATATCACTATATCTAAGATATAGTCCTAAGTTACTGTATATACAAGAAAAAAAAGTGGTCTGGGCATGGTGGCTCACACCTGTAATCCTAGCACACTGAGAGGCTAAAAAGGGTGGATCACTTGAGCTCAGGAGTTTGAAACCAGCCTGAGCAAGCACAACCCCATCTCTACTAAAATTAGAAAAACTAGCCAGGTGTTGTGGTGGGCACCTTATAGTCCCAGCTACTCAGGAGGCAAGAGGATCACTTGATCCCAGGAATTTGAGAATGCCACCTCTACCCAGGGTGACAAAGTGAGACTCTGTCTCAAAAAAAAAGAAAGAAAAAAGGTATAATAACAGGAACCAAATTAACAAATTTGTAAGAGGGAAACCAAGCTGAGGAATCCCCAGTCACTTTTCTGACTACTGAGAACTACATGCAGCCATTGGCACTTACAAATTTAATTTGTATAAGAAGAATATATTGGATTTTTTTTTTCTCAGAAACTTTGTCCATTGGCTGCTTCCTTGGGGTCAGAAAGGGTCTTGGTAAGAACTTATGATAATGGCTTGGCGCCTGTGGCTCAATTGGCTAAGGCGCCAGCCACCTACACCTAAGGTGGTGGGTTCAAATCCCCAGCCCGGGCCCGCCAAACAACAAGATGACTGCAACCAAAAAATGGCCGGGCGCTGTGGCGGGCGCCTGTGGTCCCAGCTACTTGGGAGGCAGAGGCAGGAGACTCGCTTGAGCCCAGGAGCTGGAGGTTGCTATGAGCTGTGATGCCATGGCACTCTACCCAGGGGGATAGCTTGAGGCTCCGTCTCAAAAAAAAAAA
>CAUYQV010036741.1:0-14219 GCA_963574575.1 Galagoides demidoff
TTTTTGGTTATTCTCCACTTTATTGGCAGTTTCCTTCATTGCTCCTATCTATCATTTCCTTCCTTCTAAATTCCCTTTCTGTCATTTGTATCATTTCTTTATAGGTGGAATCCTCTGCAGTACCTACCTCCCAGTCCCTTGTGGATGTTGCTCTGGACTGGTTTTTCATGTTGCCAGGATTTTTCTGATAATTCTTCTTCATGAGTGTTTTCTTTTATCTGTTTCCTTGCCCTAATTTTTCTTTCACTTCCTCTTGCTCTTTAAATTAGCATGCTTCTGGACTAGGCTTTCAATGAGTCAGGTGCCAGTGGGATTAGACTGAATGAACACATGCAAGCACTTGCCAGTTCTCCACTGCTTTTGTCCTCCTCATGGGGCCCAGATGTCTCTCACTGACTCCCTGTGTTCCCAAGGGAATATTTCTTGGAAGATCTCATCAGCCAGAGATGTCTGGAGTCTTCTCTCACTAGTTTTACTGTGCCCAGTTGCTAGCTGTTATTCAGCTGTCATCTTGCTCCCCTCCTCCAGTCTGATGTTCTTTTAAGTAACAGATGTTGAAGTTTTGTGGGCTGTCCCAAAGGAAAAGAACCACTAAAATAAGTAGAAATTTTGTAAGTGAAGCCAAACACAATATTACATGTGATGTAAGGGAATTCCATCTCAGTAATAAATAAGGGTATACGTTAAGACTTTAGTATTTATATGTTAGTTCATAGTTTTCCAGCTTCATTTAAAAAAATCAAAACCAGAACACTTTTAATTAATTTATGAATCCAATTGACTGAGAAGTAGGTCTGATACTGCCATTTTCCAAGTAGGGAATTTTATCGGAAGCATCAAGTTTGTACAGGCACTATGATAGTGGGGCTATTCGGAGTTATGTTTCTTTCTCTTATGGTTTGAGAATCTCTGGAAGCAGATTCTGTGGTAGAGATTTGTGTGCAGGAAGTTTATTGGGTAATGCTGCTGAGACTAACACCTCAGAGTGAGGAAAAGCAGGAGGACTGAGTAGGAAAAGTTGCAACCAACTCAACCAACTTCATGAGGAGTTCTGAGGTTTGGATGGGTATTCAGAGATGTTGCAAATTAAAGCAAGAGAGCTAGATCTTTGTATCCTCACATGAACCTGTCAATGATGCAGTCTGCCCTTGGGTAAGAGAAGGATATATAACATGAAGTAGAGCATATCGGGCAGCCTTGGACAAGCCCTGGGGAGCAAATTAGTTGTGAAATGTGACAGTTAACATTCCAGCTAGCCACAGGCATGAGTGCTGAGTCCCTACTGGGGGATGAGGGTGGTACACACCATAGTACCCACCACAATTTCTCTACTTTATATCAGCCACCCTCTACTTTCCCATACCACCATCTTCAAATGATTTCTTTCACTAATTCTTTGCTTTACTTTTTGAACCATTAACTCTGTTGCAGGGTTCAGCAAAATTGTGCTATTTCTCTTCAGTTTTATAATATAGTTTTTATTGATAATTAAGATTTGTAGGAAGGAAGAAGTGAGGGGAACTGACTAACAGCCATAAGGTGGAAACCATAACACCTCAGTTCGTAACATATCAATTTTACAGGTTCACTTTTATGCTTTTTATGCAAGGGATATTCTTTTATACAGAATCTGCCTGTCCTTCCCCACACACCTTACCAGGGATTGTTTAGGATTTATAGAGAAGGCTGCTTTGTATTCATAAGTAAACTAGTTTCACAAGGATGGCAATATGTATTTGAAAGTGATTAATTTTTTTGAAATCTTGCAATTTGTGATGACATGGATTAATCTGGAGAACATTATGCTAAATGAAATAAGCCACACACACACACACACACACAAAATAGCTTTCAATTTCACTTATATGTGAAAATCAAAAAAGTTAAACTTATAGAAGCAGACAGTAGAATATTGATTGCCAGAGGCTGGTACAGGGGGTGGAATGGGAAGATGTTGATCAGGGTACAAGTTTTAGTCATAAAATGAATAAGTTCTGGGTACCTTATTACATTATGGTGACTACATTTAATAATACTGCATTGTACACTTGAAATTTGCTAAGAGAGTAGATCTTAAGAGTTCTTACTTCACATACACACAAAGATAGTAACTCTGTGAGGTGATTAATGTGTTAAAGCTTTATTGTGGTAATCATGTCACAATGTATATGCAGATCAAGTATATGTATACCAAGCCATCACATTATATACCTTAAATATATAAAATTTTTATTTTCCAATTATACCTCAATAAAGCTGGAAATAAACAAGCAAACAAACAGAGTAATAGGATCAGGGATTAAAGAAAAAACTTTGAAAGCAGGGAGAGTAAATAGTAAAAAATATATACATTTATAAAGATACCCAAGTAGATATTTTGAGATCCAAGATAAGAACGAAGGTAAGGTATACATCTGAAAGGTGATACAGATATTCATTTAGAAAGAAAAATGAATCACAGTATTTGTTCAGAGCATTTGATATCTTTTTTTTTTTTAACAGATGGGGGTCTAACAGTATGTTACGCAGGCTGGACTTGAACTCGTGAGTGCAAGTGATCCTTCTGAATAGGTGGGATTATAGGTGTACACCACTATTCCTGGCTTTTTTTCAATTAATATGTTTTTTATAAGAAATTTAAATTACACTTCAGTGGCTTAAGCATCATTAAAGTCAAAAACAAATTCAATGTCTGCTCCTATACTTACTGCCTATGTGACATCAAGTTACTTAATCTCACTAGGTATCAGTTTTCCTATCTGTGAAATGGGGATAAGTATAGGGTCTACCTTCTAGGGTTGTTAGAAGGTTTAAATGAGATAAAGCACATCACATGGAAAATAGGGTTTAATATTAATTGTCTTTCATCTTGTTCCAACTCTACTACTTAGGATGTGATTTAGGCTCCTAAGTCTTTTCTAATTGTAAAACAGTAATAATAATACCAGGTTTAACCCATACAAAAGTGTTTCATAAAGGCACTATGTAGATGAAAGTGAGTGATTCCTATTAGTATATGCAATTGGTTTTCTGTTTATCATGTTATCCATGACCTCCATGACTGCTATAACTATGGAGAATTTCAAGATCTTCATTTATTTTTCTTTGTGGCTATTCTAGCACCTAGAAATACACCTGGCAAATAGTAGGGGCTTGACAGTTATTAACTAAGTTATTTCATGAATCTGTAAGCATTTGTAAGGAGGGCTGGATTTAGAGTTGGAAGAGGAAGGTTCCTAAGCTAGGCCTCTAACTCAGGCAAACTAGGGAGACCTTATCTCAACAAAACAAAACAAAACTAGGGTTCCTGTCTTGGCTCTGCTATGTTTTGGATGTGTGACCTTGGATAAGTCACTTTAGGAAAAATAATTACACAGATATTGTCTATAAATGAAGAATGATAATCCTCAAGCTTTTTTTGAGAAATAAGATAATGTACATGAAATTGTGTAAATTATAAAACACCAAACTTAAGATGTTACTATGATTAATCATTAATGAATTTTACTTTAATAGACCCTTAAGTCATTAAACTGGCTAGATAGACATGCTAATGCTTATTGGTTAATATAGGTAAGTGTATGCATGGATGTTTCCTATGAGAGTGAAAACACAAGACATACTGGCTCTAATTCATATTCCGTGGCATTCACAATAAGACCACTTGTCTGATAAGACACTGAATGAAAGTACAGTGCAGTTTTGGTCCTGGGATGTCTTATGATACCATTTTAAATTCACTACTGCATTTAAATTACTGCTAATGATACAATACTGTATTCCAGTGTTATCTCTAAGAGTATTCATTAGCAAAGTAGCCATTTCATTGTTCCTGTCCACTTCAAGTTAAAAGATGTAGCTTCTCACCCCCAGAGACTCTTTGATTTGCATTGTGTGCTAGGTGGAAAGATGCATAGGTTTTCAAAAGTGAGTGGGATTACAATTCTTATCATCAATTGAATTTAAACTGTATGTTATAATTATGGCTAATAGTGTACTGACCATGTACTGAGGCACAAGCAGAGAAACAAAGGTAGAAAAATACCACTAATACTAATACCAAAACAACAAACAAACAAAAAATGGGAAAGAGAAAGGCTGATTTATTCAAGTCCTTCCAAAGGCCTAGATATTCCTGTTATTTGCTACTCATATTTTTCTGAATCTCTGCATGTGTTAATTATGTCCCTGTACGGAAGAAGAAATTTTAAGAATTGGCTTCTCAGGGGGCAAACTAGTAGAATTACGGAATGTCAAAATTAGAAGAACATTTAGGGGTTAAATAGTTAAGGCATCTCACTTTATATTTGGAGAAAGTCAAGTCCAGAGAGGGGAAGGGACTTGTTGAATATTGCTCAATAATTAGCAATTAAGAGAATTAGCAGGTCTCTGATGTTCAGGTTATAGTTCTCTTAAAAGACAGCCTGTAACTCACTCTCAAAGAGCACTATTTATGAATATTAGAATTGCTGGGTTACTTGTTAAAAACAAAAATTCTTGGGTCCAATCTCAAATCTACTGAATCAGAATCTCAAAGTGAGCCATGAGAACCTGCATTTTAACAAGCTGTACAATTTTCTGATACACACAAATTTGAAAAGTACTGCTCTAAACACTCTCACCTCAGGCCATAATAGTGAGCCCAGATACTAAAAAAAAAGTGTCTTTTCAAGTATTTGAAAGAAATAAAGTGACAGTGGATCGGAAATGCTTTCAGAATCCCCATGATAAGCTGTTCGCTGTAAGGACCAACCAATGAAGAATGAGGTATAATTTCTCTGCAAAATTACGAAGTCTGAAAACACAGGTCTAACGTATCTAATCATTTGTTAACAACAGCCAGTCCCTGTTTTCCTGTCTCTACCAATCTCTCACAGTTTTGAATGCTCGAGCTCCAGGTGTCCTCCCAGAAGACTATTTAACCAGGCACCTCTTGTCTCACTATATAAGCCTGGCTACAAGTGGAAATCCATACAGCCAAGGTGACTCAAAGGGTTAACAAGCAGCTCTCCGTAGAGTGGCAGGGAAAGAAGCCAATAGGGTACCTAGGAATAGGTACGTTGGGCGTGAGCAGCATGTGAAAAGCAACCAACCAACAGCAGCTGAAGTGGGAGAGGGCGGGGAGGTTATTGGTTCAGAAGAGGCGCTAACGACCGGAAGAGCCCGTGAGCGTCCGCCCCTTCTCCCGCCCCTCCCTTTTATCCTTAAGAGTTTTGTAGCAGCGAGACTTTCCGGGGCTTAGCGTATGGCCACGGAATTACGGAGTTTGGATTCCATGCTTTGTCACAACCAGCAAGCAAACTCTGCTTCTACCCCAAGCCCGGAGTCGGTGCGACCTGGCGACCCAATCCCGGACTATGCCGGGGTAAACAGCGCCTCCATGGCCAAACTGACTCTCCACACAGGGCACACCCCTTCTAGCGTGCCAGCCTCAGAGCGGGATCCTGAGGCCTGCGGAGGCGCCAGCCTCAACTCTGAAAACAACAGTGGTAATGGTGATGGTAGCAACTATGAAGCACCAGCTGATGACTTCCTCCTGGGAGACTGCGAACTCTCCTGGCAGATTGGGGCGCAGCTTAAACTGCTGCCCATGAATGATCAGATCCGGGAGTTGCAGACCATCATTCGGGACAAGTAAGCGGAGAGCGGAAGGGGAAAGGAAAGTGGAGGGTCTGTCCAGGGTGGAGTGGGCAGGGACTGGAAGTGAAAGGGCTAAGCAGGGGTAGTGTTCTTGGTCTTGTCAAACTTGCCTTTGGAGATTGTGGCAGGGCCTTTTCTTTGAGGGGTGTGTGTATGCGTGTAGAGTGTCATATGACTCGGGCCCTTCTCCTAGTCCCCGTATTTATCATCCCTTTGTGTAGGAAGGAAGCCTTTTAGATAGCCCAAGGCCTCTTTCTCTCTCTGATACAGACATATCCTTGGCCATTCCAGGCTGGCAAACGCCTTTGTGCTATCTGCTCATTATAAACCTATAACCTAGAAATGTTACTACCCAAGGTTGTGACCTATCAACCAATCACCTCAGGCTTACAAATAAAAATCAATTTTATGGAAATTCTGTTATGCTCCTTTGACCTTTTAGTGTTTGCTGCTGCAAATATGTCCTTTTGTCTGAAGGTTTTTTTTTTTTTTTTTAGTCTCAGAGTTCAGGTTTACTTGTCATGTGAAAAGCTTATCATCCATCGCTTACCAAGATGGTTTTACTGTAAACTTAACAGAGTTAATGGGTCAAAGGGAGCCTAAAGGGGACTTTGGACTCTCCCAGTCCCACAAACCAATGTAGCCAGACATTTATCTTAAAATGTTATTTTGAAATTTCTAAACCCACGTTGTAAATGGGTTTTCTTGAGGTTAATACATACCATCATTTTCTTTATTGATGGCACTTTATTTTTTGTAGAGTTAGGATATTGCAATGTTGTTCAAGGTGTCCAGGCCCTCTCCGTCTCCCAAAGTGATGGGATTACAGGCGTGAGCCGTGGTGCCTAGGACACCAAGCACTTTAAATGAGTAGCTACAGCATGTCACAACATCCGTTTTTCAGTGGTGGGGCATACTTTGATCTTTTGGCTGCTGAATGACAGGATGCCACTCCCTAAATAAGACTGGAGTAACCTTTTCCATTATACTGTTGTTATAATCCTAATTTGTTTCCCTTCCTGCAGTTTTTCTCTCTTCCACATGCAATCACACATTACTGTAGTCAATCTTGTTAATATATAATACATTCATTACATTTTGAATTTCATCAATGCCTTGCAAATAATAGGCACTCAATTACTACATGTTTTCTTCTAGCTCTTAAAATTATATTGGTGAAACTATACTATTTAACTGTTTTTAATGAATTAATATCAAAAACTGCTGTGGTTATGTGATCACTATAATTGATGAAGTAGGGATTTTAAAAAATAGGCTTAGGCTTGTTAGTTGTGGTGGGGGCAGCTGAAATAAAACTTTTCTGTAAAACAAAATGTGATGATTCTTGTTTATATAGAATGGGAATTACTAAGCTTGGGTCTCGGACCCCATTGCACCTGTTTGATATTTTAAGGGCTTTAATGAACGCTGAGAAATTATCTGGGAGGCTGAGGAGGGTGGATTGCTTGAGCTCAGGAGTTTGAGACCAGACTGAGCGAGAGGGAGACTACAACTTGAATTTTGCCTTAGAATTGAAAACAATGTAACTTAAACATGTGTCCCTTCATATTAATTTGAAATTAAAAAGAATACTGAGGCCCCCTCTCTACTAAAAGTAGAAAAACTAGCTGGACTTGTGGATGCCTGTAGTCCCAGCTACTCAGAAGGCTGAGACAAGAGGATGATTAACACAAGAGTTTGAAGTTGCTGTGAGCTATGAAGCTAGAGCACTCTACTTAGGGTGACAGAGTGAGACTCTGTATCAACAACAACAACAAAAATTATCTGGGAAATTTTATTTGTATGTGTGCTTTTAATGGTTTTTAGTGTGTGTGTGTGTGTGTGAGAGAGAGAGAGAGAGAGAGAGACAGAGTCTCACTATGTCACCCTCGGTAGAGTGCTGTGGCATTACAGCTCACAGCAACCTTAAACTCTTGGGCTTAAGTGATTCTCTTGTCTCAGCCTCCCAGCCTCCCACGTAGCTGGGACTACAGGTGCCCGCCACAACACCCGGCTGTTTCTTTGTTGTAGTTGTCATTGTTGTTTAGCAGGCTCAAGGTGGGTTCGAACCTGCCAGCTTGGGTGTATGTGGCTGGCACCCTATCCACTGAGCTACAGGTACCACCTTTAATGTTTTTTTTTAATAGCATCTTTATTGAGATGTAATTCATATATCAAGCATTTAAAGTATATAATTCAGTGGTTTTAGCTATGCCCACAGGTATGTAAACATCACCAAAATTAGTTTTAGAACATTTTCCTCACCCCAGCCAGAGACCCTATACCTATTAACAGTTGCTCCCTATTTCTCCTCAGTCCACCCAAAGTCCTGGAAATCACTCTTCTCTTTTGCTTTGCCTATTCTGAACATTTCATATCATATAACATGTCTTTTTGCAGCTTGTTTTATGTAGTGTAATGTTTTCAAGGTCCATCCATGTGTATCAGTATATTATTCTGTTTTATGCCTGAATGACAGTCCATTGCACAAATATACCACAATTTGTTTATCCATTCATCAGTTGATGGACATTTTAGGTGGTTTCCACTCTTTGGCTATTATGTGTATTGTTGCTATGAACATTCACTTTTGCCCTTTTTATGGGGTAAGGATTCCTTAGCTTTCATTAGATTTTACAAAAGGTTATGATAATGTAAAGGGTAAGAACTGTTGCTGTAGAACTTGGAAAGGGCATGACATTCAGCATTGACATTGGATAAGCCTGGGTTATATAGTCAATCTGAGCATAAGTGGAATTTTTATTCTTTCTGAGTTTGGAAGGAGACAACAGGATCCAAAGGAGTGATTTCAGGCAAGATATTTAGCATCTCTGTACTACAGGTTTATCATTTGTAAAATGAAGATGGTGGTAATCTCTCATAGAGCTCCTGGGGACTAAAGCAAGATATTGTCAGGGAACATGTGTTATAAACTGTGAAGAGCTTTGCACATTAATACCACTTCAGGGCTTCATATTTGGGTTTGTGTGTGCTTCAGATTGCATCCATAAATGCTGTCATGAGCCTTCAGAAGATAGTAAAAGGAATTTAACTGTATGTGGAACTCGTTCTTATTTTGAAAATCAATACTGAGAAATCCTAGATAATTTTTATCCTGCTTTGTTATATATAGTATAGAAAGGCGCACTATAATTTTTGATAATGAAATGATACTTATTTAGGTAATAGTGTTTTTAGTTTTGTTTTTGTTAATCATATCAGTTAACAGCAGCTTTATCTTCTGTTCTTTGTCTTTAAAAAATTGCCATCCCCTCATACAAACAAGACATGTTTAGCCTTTCTAGAAGACTGGTGCAGGATGCCTATGGTAAGAGAAGCCGTATTTACATAGGCCTATTCTGGAAGGTACCCTCAGCTATCACACCCTGTTCTTTTCAGGGATTATGTTTATCTCTGTTTTGATGTGATAGCAAATATGTGCTCTGGAAAGTTGTTTAATAATAGAAGCCACTGGAGTACATTTTTTACTTTCATTGTTCCTGGTCTTTAGCATATATCTAGTGAAGGGATTGCTTTGTGAATTGACTTTGGCATGACGAAATGGGGGTTGAGCAAGCAGGACTGTATGCGCATGTTGTGTGTATGTGTGTGTGTTTGCGTGTATCTACATAGCAGGCAAGATTGAGAACATTGTGTTAATTTAAAATGTCCTTTTTATATTTTCAAAATGCACAATATTTAAAACATAATATGTTGGCTGTATTACTGAATTTCTCTCTCCTTGAGAGTACAGTAATGTAAACACCAAATGAGCAGATAATTTACTCAGACATACGTATGTGGGTCACTGGTAAACTTGGGAAGATAAGTGACTCCTTCATTTCTGTTTGTTTTTTTTTTTTTTTTTACTTTTTGCTGTTGGAATGGATTAAACTATACATTCTTCTCTTCTCACTTTATATATGAAAGACAGCAAAATTTGATTATAATGATTTTTCCTGTGAACATAGTTCATGACCTCATATTTAAGGCAATGGTGTATATAAAGATCATCCTACCTGTCCAGTTTTATGGTTTTTCTTTTCCAGTTTCTGAAACATTAGAGTAAAGCTGTTTTGTGAGCTGTTGAATGTTTCCTGTATACTTGTCCTAGAAGGGGCTTTGACATTGCCTCATCAGGCTATGTGGAATATTTCAGTCCAAGAAATAACTCTAATGAAGGAGCTCAGTCAGTCTTGTGACTTTTTTTATTTTAAAGTCACTTGGAGAGGAGACAACCTCAGGGTAGATGAACATCCTATGTTACCCTAAAATGAATGCAGCCTAATGTGATTTGAATCATGTGACTATGTACTATTTTTAACCAAAGCTGTGAATCAGACTTGTCTGTGGAGGTTTTTTTTTTTTTTAATACTAGTTTCTAACCACCAACCTTAGAGGCTGTTTGTGTGGTCTTGAGTGGAACCAAATCATCTGTAACTTGACAAATACCATAACAGGTGACTGTGCTATGCTCAGCCTAGGCCACAGCCCCTGGGAGAATGGCCAGCCTCCTTATGTGGTGACATGCCAGGCTTCAGATTTGGAGTATAGGGTGAGCCAGGGATTCCACATGCTAGATAGAACCTGGCTAAAGAGCCTGATGCTGTCCTGAGAACAAAGGAATCTCACAACTTTACCCTTCAACTTGGATAAAACCGAAATGCCCACCATAGGAGAAAAATTGTGACTTGCAAATTGTTTAGAACCTGGACGTGATTTTAGTTTTTGTGTGTTTCCCATGTGAATTTCCTAACTGATTTTTAGTGCAGAGAGAGGAAGTCCCCTCTTGGAGCTATAAGGACCGCTATAATATTTATTGGGCATATCCTCATAATGTTTTACCAGCTAGTGTGGACTCCAAGGACAAAGAAAGAGGGTCTGGCCTGGCACATAGTTGTATTATTGTAGCAAACATAATAATAAGATAAAATGTTAGTTTTTCTTATTTTCTCTCTGATTTTGAATGTTTACATTGAACCCTGCTTTGAGGAACAAGTATGACACTCTATGAGTTAATTAAAGTGCTAAAGAGCTGTGCCCTTGATGACTTGGCACCTAGCAGATAAAAACTATTTTTTTCTTTTAACTTTTCACATTGTTAGGTTTGTTCCAAGTACTATGTTGAGAGTTAGTTTCTGTGAAGGAAGGAAAACGGAAAATCATTTATAAATCATCTACGTACCATGGAAAATTTGAGGACTATTCTTTTACTTGTCACATAATAAAGTAGTTAGAAATGTCATGATTATGTTTTCAATGCTTTCACTAAACATTAACTTAAAAATGAAACATTCCTTTGGTTTAAAACTGCCAGAAAAGCTTTTTATGTTCCAGTGTTCCTTTATCCTGTTGCTTAAAAACAAAAAAACCCACAAAAACATAATTAGTGCTGAGTTGCAGTCTATTTTTTCTTCTCAACTTAAGTTGCCAGATAAAGAAACAAGAACATACACTGGGGGAAAAAATCCCTATTCAATAAATGGTGCTGGGAGAACTGGATAACCATATGTAAAAGACTGAAACTGGACCCGCTTCTTTCTCCACTCACAAAAATTGATTTAAGATGGATAAAAGACTTAAATTTAAGGCGGGAAACAATAAAAATCCTCAAAGAAAAATATGGGAAAACACTTGAAGATATTGGCCTGGGGAAAGAAGACTTCAGTAGCAATTGGAACAACAAAAATATAGCTAGGCATTGTGGTGGGCCCCTGTAGTCCCAGCTACTTGGGAGGCTGAGGCAAGAGAATTGCTTAAGCCCAAGAGTTTGAGGTTGCTGTGAGCTGTGACAACACGGCATTCTACCCAGGGTGACATAGTGAGGCTCTGTCTCAAAAAACAATAACAACAACAACAACAGCAAAAATAATCAAATGGGACTTAATTAAACTGAAAAGCTTCTGTGCAGCTAAGGAGACAACCAAAGCAAACAACCTATACAATGGGAAAGGATATTTGCATGTTTTGAATTTGACAAAAAAGCTTGATAACTAGGCTCTACAAAGAACTCAATCAACATAAAAGAGCCAATAATCCCTTATATCACTGGGGCAAGGGAGATGAATAGAACCTTCTCTAAAGAAGACAGATAACATACATATGAAAAAATGCTTATCATCCCTAATTATTAGCGAAATGCAAATCAAAACCCACCCTGAGATGCCATCTAACCCCAGTGAGAATGGCCCACATTACAGAATTTCAAAACTGCAGGGGCTGACGTGGATGTGGAGAGAAGGGAACACTTTTACACTTCTGATGGGACTGCAGACTAATCTAACCTTTCTGGAAGGAAGTATGGAGAACCCTCAAAGGACTCAAGGTACACCTACCATTTGATCCTGCAATCCCCTTACTGGGCATTTACCCAGAAGGATAAAAATCCTTTTACCATAAGGACACTTAGCACTAGACTGTTTATTGCTCAATTTACAATCGCAAAAAAGTGGAAATAGCTCAAATGCCCACCAACCCAAGAATGGATTAGCAAGTTGTGGTATATGTATACCATGGAATATTATTCAGCCATAAAAAGATGGAGACTTTACATCTTTTATATTAACCTGGGTGGAAGTGAAACATATTCTTCTTAGTAAAACATCACAAGAATGGAGAAGGAAGAATCCTGTATACTCAATTCTGATATGAGGACAATTAATGATCTAATTCACAGTGGGGGGTGGGGGATGAAGAGAGCAGAGAAAGGGAAGGAGGAGGAGCTGAGGGGGTCATGGGGTGTGGTACACCTTTTGGGAGTGGGACACAAGTATAAGAAGGTCTGTATCTAACAAATGCAATCAATGTAAACTGGTTCTTTGTACCCTCAAGGAATCCCCAATAATAAAAAAAAAAATGAAGATTTGGCCTCCAGTATTAATCTCATTCTTTTGTTGTTTCAGTATGAGTATCACTTTTTTAAAAGTCATTGCTTATGCCTTTCATCTGGTTACTACAGGTGTGTGATGTACAGTGGAACTTTCAGAGTTGACTACTCCCTACATTGACCACCTGCTTAAGTTGATCTAATTGTCACAGGCCAGGCATGTACCACATGTACGTATCACTGTAGTAGGCCTAGTTCCTTATGTTGACCAGTGGATACAGTCTCTTGAGTGGTCAACTTAATAGAGATTCTACTGTATTAGTGTATGTGAAGAGGTGTCAAGGAAAGTGTATTCTAAGATATGGTTAGGTCTGCATTGTTAAACCTGCTTGGGGTTTGTACAATTTAAAAGATACTCCCCTTAACATTAATTAGATTTCCATGGTTTGGATTCAAGTGCTGGTTATCACTATCTGTTTAAATGTTTTATATTTGATTATTTAGATATATTTTAGAATATTTCAGGGATATTTGTGTGCTTTTTGCATTGTGATCACATTAGATTTTATTTGGGTCAATTTTTAGAGGGTGATAAATATGTCTATCAAAGCTTGGTTTCTAAGAGAACAAGTTGTTTTTAAAATTTTTAAAACACAGTAAATAGATGAATAGAGTTATGATTTAAAAAAAAGTATGGAGTGAATAATACCTGGGGTCTGGTTTATATTAATGTATTTTTATTAAAAATACTGCCCAGTGTTAGTCTAAAGAAGAGGTTCAGAGAATACATGAAGCTTTTTTCATCCAATAAGTAAATATCTCCATTATGAAATTCCAATCTTAACAATGTTAAGTATTTGAATGTGATATTGAAAGTCACTGTGATTTTTCAAAAAAAATAATAGTTAACTTACTAGATTTACTTTAATTTCTAAATTGAAATTCATTGTGGGTCTGAATTGTGTCTGAAACAGCAGGAAGTAGGTTTGTAGTGCAGTGACTTGGAGCAATAAATGATTTAATTGAAACTCAAATAGATGTCAAGAGGTGACACTTCATATTAGGTTCTATAAAGGTATAGTGTATACCTTTTTGGAAAGTTGACAAAGAAGGTGATTATTATGCTAAAGTTAATAGCTGAGGCTGATTGTGAGGGGGGGAGTGTGAAAGTTATTAAAATATCTGATTCCAAAGTAAAGTAACAAATTTGGGATGTTTTGATCACTTAATGTAACTTTTCTGTGTGATAAATTGATGTTTAACTGTTTAGAAATTAAAACATTTCAGATGTGTTCTTGATATATATCACTGCATATGTAAGACAAAGTCAGACTTTTCTTTCCTATTGAAACAATATGTTCTGGCTGCCTAGACAAGTTTGCGTAGGTCTAACAAAGCATGAGGCTTCAGTAGTTTCTGTGATTCATTGCTTTTTACCTCCTTGACAAGCATGTTGTAAAGATTAATTATAGAAATGAGAGGTGCTGGTATAATAGTATAGTCTCATTTAAAAACCTCAGTACATGAAATAGAACCTATTTCTTTTTTTTAATTAAATGATAACTATGTACATTAATGCAATTCTCGGGTACAGTGTGGTGTTTTCATATATAATTTGAAATATTTTCATCAAACTGGTTAACATAGCCTTCATGTCATTTTCTTACTTTGTTAAGACGTTCATATTCTACTCTTAGAAAGATTCACTTGTACCCCTGTAAGATAAACCATAGAAGTGATCCCTCCAATCACC
>CAUYQV010036743.1:0-15311 GCA_963574575.1 Galagoides demidoff
GTGGCGGGTGCCTGTGGTCCCAGCTACTTGGGAGGCTGAGGCAGGAGATTCGCTTGAGCCCAGGAGTTGGAGGTTGCTATGAGCTGTGATGCCATGGCACTCTACCCAGGGGGATAGCTTGAGGCTCCATCTCAAAAAAAAAATATAGTTATTGATGATACGTATCTGTGCCAAAAATCAGTTATTCGAATGGGTTCAGACAATAATACGACATATTGCATATTGACTTCCTGCATATTGTGGGCTTGATTTGGCTGGTGACCAAATTACTAGTGACTAGTTCACTAACTAGGTCCTGCAGGGGAATCAAGTTAACACAAAAAGAAACTCATCACCTAATGCACCTGATGATGTTAAAATGTCCACTGTCTTAAACCGTCAAATGAAATTAGTTTAGCAAACTCATAGTTAACTGCAGAATGTTACATGTGTGGAGGAGCCCTGTTTACCCCAGTTAATTTAACATTTTTCTGCCTGCCTTGTGAACTCGTTGAGTACTTCAGTTTTTGGGGACTGGTTGTCTCTTCATAGAACTCTTTTTTGAAAAGTGCATGGAATAGGCTGGGCATAGTGGTTCACACCTGTAATCCTAGCACTGTGGGAGGCCAAGGTGGATGGATTGCCTGAGCTTAGGAGTTTGAGGCCAGCCCAAACAAGAGAGAGGCCCTGTCTCTAAAAAAAAAAAAAAAGCCAGATGTGGTGGGCGCCTGTAGTCCCACCTCCCAAGGAGGCTGAGGTGAGAGAATCGCTTTGAGCCCAAGAGTTTGAGGTTGCTATGAGCTGTGATGACATGGCACTGTACCTAGGGCAACAAAATGAGACTGTCTCAAAAAAATAGTGCATGGAATATGATTTGCAAAGCCTCTCACAACTGAAAGTCTATGTGTTTAAACCAAACCTAGAAAGCTTACAACAGAGCTGCATAGTGGTACTATTTATTTCAGAATCCCAATTTTAAACATGAAAATAACTTAATTATGGATTCTAGTTTAGCTCTTTTGTAATTGCAAAATGATATTTTTGCTGCTGTTATAATTTTTAAATGTAACCTAGAGATTATGTATTTTATGCAGCAATGTAAAGGTAAATGAAGAATTTTTAAAGTGTGTGTATTTATTTTCTCTGTAAGAATTAGAAATATTAAATGAAACAGATTGCCTATAATGGGGGTGATCAATGATTCATGAGCAAGCTGGTTTGGCTGGACATTATACACAAACCTTGCTGTACTACAGAATGCTTTATTACACTTGTGAAATTCTCTTGTCTTATCTAAACTTACATTCCCCAGTGATAACTTGCTATGTGTATTATTATTAAGGTAAGTGAACATGTCAAAAAAAAAAGGAAACCTAGGTGTGTGTGAGAGAGAACACAAGGCAGAGAGTTGACTCTATGTCGTGTCAGAGTGCAAGCACGATAGGTTTGCAAAGAGAACAGGGAGGGGTGGAGTCCTAGCACAGCACGGTTTGAATGACAGCTCAGCAAGGGTTTAGGTTGTAAGGAAAGGAAGCAAGACCAGGAGGAGCCTGGACTGATGAAGGGACTGGACGTCTCTGTGTTGTCAAGGAGCAAGGATGGTGGCTATTGCTAGAATGATAAGAGTTTAAAATCCCTGAATTACCAGAGCTCAGGAGGAAGAGCAGTGTCCTGGGTCTGTTTCTAGGTGTCTGTGGCTGTGAGGAGAGGGCTGAGGACCCCTGACGCCTGCCTGCTGAGTGCAACCACCCAAGTGGAGGATGAAATCTGCCAGGACCAGGGCAGGACTCACAGGAGGAGGGAGAATGGACGCCGGGCCCCATGGCCTTCTGTGATTGCCGAACAGAGCTGTTGGCATTTGTGTCAGCTTCAGTTCCATATTGCCTGGTACTTTGTTCTGTGTTTGAAAGCGGTGACTCAAAGGTAGCATGGGCCAATGACAGGCAGTTTAGGGATGAAGGAGGAAGAAATGGTCTATCATCAGTTCAGGGTGATGTGTGGTTTTGTTACATAGGATAGATGTTTACTTGTGTAAGCTCAGTCTGGGCAGCTGATGGAAACCCCTGCAATCAAGGTGAGAAGAAACAAAAGGCAAAGGCTGGCCGTGGGTGTCTGGGGAACTATCCCCTGGGGGATGACAGGCCAGAGAACCACCCTGGAGACTTCACACTCTGGGTCTCTTCTCCTGCAGCAAACATGCCAGGGAGGGGTGAGGCTTTGGGAACTTCTGGGAGCTGCAAACAAGGGACGACTTCCACACCTGTAGGACGCGGTAAAAACATTCTAGAGGTGGTGTTTGAGTCTCACAATTCAAGACCTATTTTCCCCCAGAAAGACATACAAAGTAGCAAGGCAATGACTTCTTAAAGCACAGAAGTTTTTACTATTAGATACATATATATTTGGCCTTAGAGTTGCTTTATATCTCTTAGCTATGGCTCTAATATTTTATAGAGCCTTTTCCCCAAAATTAGCAGGGAGAGGTCTCAGGGTGTTCTGGTCACATCTAATTTTTGCTCCAAAGTTAGTGATTCCCAGGTGAAGTTTATACTATATACCTCTTGCATATAGTGAGGACTTGGTGACATTTTTATAGGCACCAAAAACACTTTAAATTATAAGTTAGGGAATAATAAAACAATAGTATACTAGTCATCTGAATCACTCAAGGGTTTCTGAGGTTCAACAACAGCCTAGCTCAGGGTGTCATGAACCCAGGGTTTTCAGCAAGAATGATAACTGGTGTGATTCTTGATGATTTCTCATAATTTGGAAACATTTGACCCACTTCAAATTTTGCAAACCAAATGAGGCTTTATTTATATTTTATGTGGCTTTCTGACTTCACATAATTCACATTAGCATGAAATATATCCATTTAGGACTTTATGGTCTCATAGGAAGACTGACAATAAACAAATGATAGGTACATGATATGATGTCAGGTAAGGGTCAGGTTTATAATCAAAGGGATGAGGGAAGATGGGAGGAAGAGGTGCGGTTTCAGATAGGGCACGAGGGAGCTTTGCAGATATCAGAGGGAGAGCATTCCAGGTAGAGGAAGCAGCAAACAGCAGGTGCATGGTTGTGACATTTATGTCAGCTTCAGTTCCATATTGCCTGGTACTTTGTTCTGTGTTTCAAAGTGGTGACTCAAAGGTAGCATGGGCCAATGACAGGCAGTTTAGGGATGAAGGAGGAAGAAATGGTCTATCATCAGTTCAGGGTGATGTGTGGTTTTGTTACATAGCTAACATATGTTAGCTCATAAAGGACTGGGTCTGGCATTGACATAGAAGGTGGGGTTAAACCCACTGGTTATGGAATCACAACCCTGCTCCCCCCACCCTCCATTAACTGTGTGTCTTGAAATGAGTGGTTTGATGACTCTTTTATTTAGGCTTGGAAAACCTTTAGGACACTAGATTACTTGGCTCAGGGGGTTGCCATAAGTGTAAAATGCTTATCCAAAAAACGTTTATCTCTGACCCTAACAGAGAAGACTCAAAACAAGGCAGCCATCACTATTGATATCATTATAACCACCAGGAATAGCTTTGAAAGCAACATTCATGTGGTTGCCTACTGCTGCTGACTTCCCGAACTTGGGCAGAATACAGAGGCAGGCCTCTGCTGATAAATGTCTTTGAAATGTAAACACATCCTAGACATTCCAACTGGGGAACTCCCCTCCTGACAAGAACTAAGAGCAAGAGAGCTCAGTTCAGAACACCACCAAGAGTGGAGATGAGAGTGTGGACCGGGCCCTGCTGTAGAGGGTGTTGATCTGCCCTTGGTGGCTGCTCCCAGCTGGGCCTCTCTAGCTGACAGATAGGTCCTATCCAAGCCCTGCTGTGTGTGTAGCCAGCCCCGTCCTGCTCAGGGGCTCATGACTCATGGCTGCAGCTGCTGTGTGTACAGCCAGCCAGGGGTCTCCTCTTACAGCTCTTAGGTGTCTGAATGCCCCAGGCCTTTGGCCGGTGAGGTGGCAGGAGCCAGATGTCAGTCCTGGGTGGGTGCTCAGCAGTACCTGCTGAGTGCAAAGCAGAGAAGTGAGTTTGGCAAAAAGGAGCACTTTTTGTGAAAGTGAGATCTGAAATTTAAGAACTCATCATACCTTATTCCTTTTGGTGTGTCCCAGCAGCGTGACAATCGCCTGGGAGCTTCCCTGTCTCTCCCATCAGAATGTCAGCTCCTTGAGGGCAGAAACTGTGTTTTGTATCCCTAATGCCATAAAGCTAATAGATACTTAAAAAGAAATGAATGACTGACTCAGAGGATTGTACTGAAAGGATTCAGTACAATAACTGGCCTTCTTGGATTTCTTTTGCACTTTCAATTAAACTATGGCACCTGACTTTCCTCCCTGACCTGCTAGGCGGGTGTTATTGGTCTTATTGTAGATGAAGGAATAGATGTTCAGAGACCACATATATCAGTTTAGTTAGATCATTGGTGGGAGATGGAATGGCTGGGGTGGCTTCCACGAGACCACACAGCCTCCTGAGAAGAACAACCTATTAGTAGGATGTAAGCACTCCAATTTGTACAAATAATCAACACATTGAATCCCACAAAGGCATAAATGTATTCATGATCTATGTATATGTGACTTAAAAATATATATATATATATTAACAAAGATACATGCTTCATCTACCCACCTACCTTTCCCTACATTTATTTCTTCTTGAGAATTTACTAAGAATTTTCTTTAAACTTATTTTGGCAGCAGCACAAAGGAACAGAATGAATTCAAGCTCCCGGGACATGACAGATCTGGGTCTGAATCCAGACTCCTTCTGCTCCTGGCCGGATGCTCTGCGGTGCGTTGTGAAGCACCTCTGGGGGGGGGGGGGGCGGGGGCTCAGCTTCCTCTAGGCAGGAGCAGCTCACGTCGCCTTGCCTGCCCTTCTAAGTAAGGAGAAAAACCCAAAAGCAAATTGTCATAGAAAGGGCGGTGGGTGGAGTCAGACTCCACTGGGAAGGAGGGTCAGAGAAGTTTCCAGAGTAGTCTTAAGTCCAGGGACATCAGGCAGACTCAGGAAAGGAAAAGCTCATTCTCAAGAGAGGAAATGCACGTTCTGGCTTCACTTTAAATGACGTGAAACATTTTTTATTAATGCCTTTCTAAAAATCAATTTCGACCTCCTTGCCTTATTCCAGACAGCATAAATAGCAGCCTTCCCTTACGCTGTCTCCTTTGTCTGCAAATCCCTCTGGGCCTCTGGCAGCTGCTTGCCCTGTGCTGAGCACCTGGCTGCCCTCCTTCCTTTCTGGTTTGTCGTCACTGTCCCTAGGCCCAGTTTCTCCCCACCCCAACCCCTCAGGGGCACTGTCAGAGCTCTGCTTTCCGCCCCCTCTGATCACCCTGGCTGCCTCCGCCAGGCACCTCTCTGTGACACAGTGGGATTATGGCTCTCTTCTTTTCTCTCCACCTTTTCCCCTCACTGCTATGATGCTTCTTGAGTTTCGTGCTGGACAAAGCACAAAGCACGACAGCCACGCTCAGTCAGTAGCAGCCTCCTTGTTTCCCTGCTTGGCAAATTGACGCGCGTCCTCACACCTCTCACCCTTCAGGTGTGCACAGGTGTGTCATGGCTGTTCACCTGGGAAGGTTTTGTTCTGTGCAGTCAGGTTTGTGAGTGACAGTTATACCTAGAAAATTTGGGGACTGAGACAGATGGAAGGCCATGTGATTTGAGGGGTGCTTGGAAAACCTCAGCAAGAAAAAGAATCTTGAAGAGTGTTAGAGAGGGGGGGCCCTGCTGCGCCCCAGGAAGCCGAAAGAGCCACAGAGAAGAGAAGGTCCAGTGGTGAGGGGTTGTTCTGGAAGGAGGGAAATGGTCCTCCATCCTTGAACTGGTCCCCGAGTGCTCCCCTCCCTGGTCCTCCTGCAGGTCTCAGGTGAAGCCTGCTTGGTCCACTCGATCTGCAGATGTTTTCAGGAGTGGGCCAGGTGGGGAGTATGTTGGGTTTTGTGGACTCCATGGTCTCTGTCACAACCACTTCAACTGCTGTTTGGTGTCAAAGCAGCCACAGACAGTACGTCAATGGGCCAGGCTGTGTTCTGGGAAAACATTATTTACAGACAAGCTATAGGCGGGTTTGGCTGGGTGGTTTCCCAACTACTGCTCTGCGTGATGGGGGCCTCAGTCTCCCGGTAAATGCTGCATGTTCCCGGACCCTGCCCTGCCGTGGACGTCACAGCTATAATGACGGCAGTGATAGCACCCACGAGCTGCCATTGCCTGGATGTTCTCTTTGAAACAGTCACCGGGAGAAGAGCTTTATCTCTTTGCTTCTTTTCAGTAACTAGATGTAGGTATTGTTGTGAGTTTTATGGATCATGAAGCAGGTTTCAGAGAGGTTAGGTGACAGGCCAAACCCCTCATCTAGGCCTAGTGGATGAGGCAGCCTGGGGGGGACAGATCTGATTTTCACAGTTAATCACCATGACCAACGCTTCACACATAAGAAATTTGTTTTGAGACAGAATCTTACCCTGTCGCACTGGGTAGAGTGCCATGGCCTCAGCCTTCCTCATAGCAGACTCAAACTACTGGGCCCAAGTGATCTCCTGCCTCAGCCTCCCGGGCAGCTGGGACTATCTGTACCCACCACAACACCCAGCTAATTTTTCTATTTTGGGTAGAGACAGGGTCTTGCTCTTGCTCAGGCTGATCTCAAACTCCCATGCTCAAGTGATCCTACTACCTATGCCTCCCAGAGACCTAGGTTTATAGGCGTGAGCCACTGTGCTGGCCTAGAAATATTTTCCTTAACCATAAGAATACACTCAACCACTTACTCGTCGGTGACGTTGGGCAACTTACTTCATTTTTTTTTTTTTTTGGATGCACTTGGTTTTTATTCTCTTGATCAGCAAATGGGTGTTTGCAACAATATACATCATCCTTGCAGTTTCTCATGCCCTAATTCTCCATTACTCACCTGATTACCCTTTAGCTATTTTCATTACTTTTACTTCTTTTTTTATAATTAATTATTTTTTATTAAATCATAACTTTGTACATTGATGCATTTATGGGGTTCAGGGTACTGCTTTGATATACAATGTGAAATGTATACATTGAACCAAGTACTACATCCATCACAATTATACTCATTTCTTAATAGTTTTGAAATGTACCATTGCATCATGTACATTAGGTGAGGTCCCCCTGAATACCCTCCCCCATCCCCTCTCCCCACCCCTCTCTCCTCTTCCCTTCTACTTTATGGACTACAGTTGTATTTTGCCATCTGTATGATTGTGTAGGTGGTTATATATTGATTTCATATTAGTATCGAGTACATTGGATACTTTTTTTTCCATTCTTGGGATACTTTACAAAGAAGAATATGTTCCAGCTCCATCCAGGTAAACATAAAAGATGTGAAGTCTCTGTCTTTTTTATGGCTGCATAGTATTCTGTGGTGTACATATACCATAATTTGTTAATCCATTCATGGATCGATGGGCACTTTTTCTGTACCTTTGTTTCCCCAACTGTGAAATGGGGGTATGAGCAGACCTTACATTTTAGGGTGATTGTGAGGTTAAAAAGAATGATTAGATTTCAAATGTTTAGATAGCACTGGCACATAGTAGTGCTCAGAGGGAAGTTATTTTTGTTGTTACTAATATTATTATTATTATTATTATTATTATTTTTGGAGACAGAGCCTCAAGCTATCCCCCTGGGTAGAGTGCCATGGCATCACAGCTCATAGCAACCTCCAACTCCTGGGCTCAAGCGAGTCTCCTGTCTCAGCCTCCCAAGTAGCTGGGACCACAGGCGCCCGCCACGATGCCCGGCCATTTTTTGGTTGCAGCCATCATTGTTGTTTGGCGGGCCCGGGCTGGGGATTCGAACCCGCCAGCTTAGGTGTATGTGGCTGGTGCCTTTGCCGCTTGAGCCACAGGCGCTGAGCCATTATTAATATTATTTTAGAAAACTTGAAAAATGCAGATTACAGAGAGGAAAATTAAAAAATACCTTTACACCATCAGAGGCAACCACTGTTTACATTTTATACATTTTTTTCCTGATCATTTTGAGGTATGTTTTAAAATTTAGATGTAGTTGATGTAAATGTTAACTAGATTTAAAATTTTATTTATTTATTATTTAGATCACTTAAACTATGAACAGATAAAGTTTTTAAAAAATCATCAGACAAGTGGCTTGTGCCTGTAGCTCAGCAGTTAGGGCGCCAGCCATATACACCCAGGCTAGCGGGTTCAAACCTGGCCTGGGCCTGCTAAACCACAATGACAACTACAACAAAAAAATAGCTGGGCATTGTGGTGGGCACCTGCAGTCCCAGCTACTTGGAAGGCTGAGGCAAGAGAATTGCTTAAGCCCAAGAGTTGGAGGTTGCTGTGAGCTGTGAAACCATAGCACTCTACCGAGGGTGACATAGTGAGACTCTGTCTCAAAAAAAAAAAAAAAATCATCAGACAAAGAAAACCACTTTTCCTACGTTTGTATTTATTTGTGTGGAAATGTGGATGGCCATAATATAATTTTATATCTTGACTTCTGACCTAATGTTATAACATAATATTTTCCCCTGTTGTAAAATGTCTTTCCAGTCAATTTTGCCCTCCCGTGGCACAGTATTAAATGGGTGGCTGGGCCATATCTGGTCATCATTCTCCTGTACTATGAGCACCCCCCTCTGTACCACCAGCCTTTTCTCCAGCAGACTCTCCCGGGCTCCTTCCAGCTTGTCCTGGAACTTGTGGGCTGCCACCCCACCCAAAGATATTGTGGTGATTCCCGCAATGGTTCCAAGGACTGCCTGAAGTGGACAGATCTGTGAGTTTTGGAGGTTGAGAGGAAGGATGGCAAAGAAGGTGAAGAAAGGCCCTCCGGCAGTGTCCACCTCCTCACATCCTCTGTGTACTGGAGAGGCCCCGGATGGGAAGGGGCCGCTTGCACACGGTTTTTGGCTCAGCCCACTTTGACTGTGATTGGGGAATCCTTCCTTCATCTTCCCGTCCTCTCACCTGTTTCCTGCCCTGTCAGGCCAGAGTGCAAGGCCCTGAGAGGAGGGGTCCAGCCAGCTCACTGGACCTCTCCCTGCGTCAGTCAGTGCTACTCTTTCTCTCTCTTCCCCTGTCCCTATCTCTGTCACCTTTTGTGCCTCCATGATTATTATGGGATTCATCCACACTGACTATTTTCTCTACCCTCAAATGGCCAGAGTGTAGAGTTGGCTTAATATGAATGACCGCTCAGTAGCAGCTTGCTTATGAGAGAGGCTGGTTATGGAAAGTGAGTCAGCAGGGGAAGCTCGTCATGGAAGATGAGGTCTGCAGCCGAGCCCTGGTGCGGTGCACTCTGATGGCAGCAGGTGCTGTGTAGAGCTAGAAAGCAGCCCACATCTGGGCACAGCTGGCCTCCCTCCAGCAAGGGCGTGTGGGTAGAGCTCTCAGTCTCTGCACAAACCAGCCTGCATTTCCCAAATGCTGTATTCTGTCCAGGGTGGATGGCTTTTATCTGGGGCCATTGCAATTTTGTCTTGACTCCTTAGCATTGTTTGAGGTGGTAGCTTTAGGGCTGAAATTGAATATGATTTTAGAAGAATTCTTAACCTGATATAAAAGAAGGTAATCCAGACAGCACTAATGCAGTCTTTAATATTTTTATGTGTTCTATTGATATTAAGGAACACTTTTCAAGGTCTTATGAACCCCCTGGTATTAGGCCCAGGTATGTTAAGACGTGTGCACATGCACACACCTCAAATATTTACCAGCTACCAGGAAAAACGCAGCACCTCCTCCTCCTCCCCATGCTGTTTCTTTTCTAGTTTTGAAGTTTCTTAATGTCTATTTTTTTCAAGTTGATAAAACCTATTCGGAAATGTTATAAATGTTTATGAAATAAAGTGTACCAAGATAAATAAATGATATATTGCAGATAAAATGAACATTCAGTAGAGAGGACTTCTCGGAGAAAACAGCAGGTTATGCTTATGGCCAGTTCTGCTGCAACACTTGTTTTCAAAATGCGAATTTGTTTTAAATCGATTGATGTATTAGGGAACAACACGAGAGTAACATAAATTTTGCATTTGCTTGTGCTCACTGCACTGCACCCTTTGGAATACACAAAACACATGGGTCACACATCTACCATTTACCTCACTGCACCACATATATTATCCGGGAGTTGTGTTTTGCTAGACTTTAATACACAAGAGCTTCTTTGTATATCAAAACCCCACTTATGCAACATCGCAAAATACTGACCAGTGTGTATGCACCACCAGGAAAGCCTCACCTCCACCTGAAGCCCTTGAATGGAAGTTGCCAGACCTCGCAGAACTGACTCCTCTCAGCACCAGGAAAGACGGGTTAGTGGTTTCAAGCATTTCTGAAATTTCCAGAGCCTTCAGGGTAGACGAAAAAGCTGCAAATGAATTTCCAACAGAAGTTAATTGAAAAAGTCTGGATTTTGGATCAGATTTTCAACATTTCTGTAAACACATGCATCAAAGGACCTACGTCTCAAAGTCAGAAAAACACACCCTAGGATTGAAAGGTACAACAGATTGCCTACCTTTGATGTTTGGTGCCAACTCAAACCAACGACAACCAGTCCCATCCATCCACAGGGCTCTTATGATTTCCTGTGCAATTTCAGATGCTGCTCTCCTGCTGTTCGTAGCAACACAGGAGCGGCCACCCTCTCCAGCCCACCTTTGCAAGCGAACTTCAGTCTTTTCCTCTGTAAAGTGCCATATTCATTGTGGAATTTTTGTATTTCTTACTCCTGTAATGTGTAAAAGTGTGCTATGCTGGTTTTAGTAGGATCCTATCTTTATTATTAATATGTAGTTTACCATGTTGAGAGGTTTTCCCCAATCCTGTTTACTCCCAGAAGTCCTGGGCTATTTGCTGAGTGATTTTGTGGTGTGGGGTAATTTTGGGAAACATATACGTCACATTTGTATTTGGAAGTTATTTGCCAGCCACATTACTTAATTAGGTTTAGTAATCTTGCCACATGGCCCTCAGTGACTCATGAAGTCACTCAGGAAGGGGTGGGGATAGGGGATTTTAAGCTAGTTCCAAGATTTTGAGGAGGGTTGCACTTATTTATTTACTTTTTAGCCATTTGTCTTTTTACTGTATACATTTAAGCTATACAACATGATGTTTTAATACACACACATAATGAAGTAATTGCTGCAATCAAGCAAATTAACATATCTACAACATAGTTTCTTTTTCTTTCTTTCTTTCTTTTTTTAAATTGGTAGTAAGTGTACCTAAAATCTTCTCTTTGCAAATTTCTGGAATACAACACAGTGCAGTAGAACTTCTGTAAGTTGACCACCCAGGGGACTGCAACAAGCTGGTAAACATACAGAGGTGGTCAGCATAAGGAATTAGGCATATTGGACTGGTTCCAGATCTGGACAAAGTACAGAGTCTGGTGCATCATATGAGGTCTGACAATTAAGTTTGTGAACTTACTTCTGTTGCACTTACATTGGCAGCACTGTACGAACAGCTCGGTAAGGATTCATAACCTTGTTACATCAGTTTCACAGCTGTGCTTATGTCAATGTGTGGTGGTGTCTTGCCGAGTGACATTCATTATTATTGTGTGTTTTTGTGTGTCATTGAGAGAATGTTGGAGCTTGAATTAGAGCAACAGACAAACATTAAATTTCTTGTTAAACTTTGCAAGAGTGTAAGTGAAATCAGGGACTTGTTAGTTCAAGTTTGGGGGTTAATGCCATAAAGAAAAGGCAGTGTACAAATGGTTTAAATGTTTTTCTGAGGGAAGAGAAAATATCACTGATGAAAAGAGTTTGGGGCGACCAGTAATGAGTAGAGCTGATAAAAACATTGCAAAAATTTATCAAAATTGTTGGCTGCCTGGGAGGAGCATAGTAGACTTGCGAGAAGACCAAGTAAACATCAATAAAGTAACAGCTAGGAAAACTTAACTGAAAATCTTGGCATGAGTAGGTGTGTCTCTTGCATCATGACAATGCACCAGCTCACACAGCACTGTCTGTGAGGGAGGTTTAGTCAGTAAACAAATAACTGTGTTGGAACACCCTCCCTACTCACTTGATCTGGCTCCCAATGACTTTTTTCTTTAGCACAAGATAAAGATATTGAAAGGAATACTTTTGATGACATTCAGAACGTTCAGCTGTTATGTAATACAATACCTCTGATGGCCATTCCAGAAAAAGAGTTTCAAAATTGCTGTGAAGGGTGGATGAGGCACTGGCATCGGTGCACATTCCCAAGGGGAGTACTTCGAAGGTCACCGCAGTGATATTCAGCAGTGAGGAATGGAGCACTTTTTTCTAGGATGAATTCCTGTACTTAATTGTCAGAACTTATATGCCCCCAAAGAAGGAAGCTGTCGAAGATCAATGGACTGTATCAAAAAGACACAGCACCAGCTTGAAGGGTCTCCTACTGTCCATAATTGGGATAATTCAAACATTTAAAAAATAACTATGACTGATTACAATTAAGTAAATAATTGAAAATTAGATAAATAAAGTTCTGTGGATCCATAGTTTTACTGGGGGGGTATTATTTACCATTATGAGAGATGAGTGTTATGCTAATGTCTCTCTCCGAAAATTTGTTATTAAAGAAAAAGAATTAAGCATTTACCCTGTCTTTGAAAGAGAAAGGGCAGTTTTGTCTTAATTGATGAGAAGCAGTTCTTTACAGAAGAATATCAGCTAATGTAGGTGGAAGGAATACTAGAATTAGAAAATTACCATTTTGCAAGCCTCAATAAAATAATTAATGCGGGCCAGGTATGTGGCTCATGTCTGTAACCCTAGCACTCTGGAAGGCCGAGGGAGGTGAATTGCTTGAGCTCAGGAATTTGAGACCAGTCTGCGCAAGAGCGAGACTCCAGTCTCTACAAAAAATAGAACAATTAGCTGAGTGTTATGGCAGGCAGCTGTGGTTCCAGCTACTCAGAAGGCTGAGGTGAGAGGATCAGTTGGGTCCAAGAGTTTGCAGTTGCTGTGAGCTATGACACCATAGCACTCTAATCAGGGTGACAGAGTGAGACTCTGTCTCAAAAAAAAAAATTAATCCAGGCAAGTATCATAAATGGATTCTATAAACCAGGCTACAGCCCACTAGCCAAATTTAGCCCACTATGCGGTTTTCTATATCCCATGGGCTAAAAATGTTTATGTTTTTAAATAGTTCAAAAAATCAAAAGAAACACAACATTTCATGGTATGATATTTCTATAAAATTCAGATTTCATGGTCATAAGTAAGGTTTTATTGGAAGACAGCCATCATCATTCAGTAACCTATTGTCTGTGACTGCATTTGTGCTACAATGGCAGCTTTGAGTGATGGTGTTGGAGACAGTGATGGCCCACAAAGCCTAACTTAATATTTGGAACTTTACAAAAATACTTTGCTGAGCCCCACTATGAGCCATTCAGTGAAAAGAAGAGGATATTTGTGTTGTGCCAATGTATCACCCTATAAATTAGTCATTTATTGTAAAATAAAAATGTATTTTTATAATGGAAAGACCTGGCAGTCACCACTTTGTCAAGTTACCTAAACGTAGCATCACTAAAGCAGGGACAAGCTGATCCTGCACACCTGCTGATGTGAGGCAATGCTTCACCTCTGAAGTATTCTTGCCAAACATGACATCTTAAATAGTTTTATTGAGGCATAGTTGACATACAATACGCTGCAGGTATTTAAAGTGCCCAATTTGATACATTTGGATCCAGGTAGTCAGCTGTGAGGTGATCTCTGCAATCAAGATGATGAATGGGTCCTTATCTATCATCCCCCCAAATTTTATTGTGCCCTTTTTTGAGATGGAGCCTCAAGCTATCCCCCTGAGCAGAGTGCCATGGCATCACAGCTCATAGCAACCTCCAACTCTTGGGCTCAAGCGAGTCTCCTGCCTCAGCCTCTCAAGTAGCTGGGACCACAGGCGCCTGCCACAACGCCCCGCCATTTTTTGGTTGCAGCCATCATTGTTGTTTGGCAGGCCTGGGCTGGGGATTCGAACCCGCCACCTTAGGTGTAGGTGGCTGGCGCCTTAGCCGCTTGAGCCACAGGTGCCGAGCTGTGCCCTTTTTTGGTTCTTCCCTCCTTCTCTTTCTCGCCCCTCCCCATTTAATTGATCTCCTTTCTTCCGCTATAGGTTAGTTTTGCACAGGAAGGACTTGTGACTATAGTGAGGTTTTACTCTTGTAATTAACTTACAATAATAAGCCAATTTTCAGTTAATAAAAACAGATACTATCTTAAGTGGGCCTGACTTCATTAGAGAAGTTCTAGAAAGAGGCACCAGAGAGAGACTCTCTCCTAGAGGCCCCCAAGAAGATGAAAACACCTATGAGTTCTACAGCTGCAAGGAACTGAATTCCGCCTCCAAGCCGAATGAGCTTGTGAGAGGTCACCAAGCACCAGATCCCAGACTTCAGCTCCCACTGACACCTCTGTTGCAGCTCTGAGACCTAAGTGGAGGATTCATCCGAACTTTGCCTAATTCTAGATCCATAAAACCTGGGGTTGTTTCTCCAAAACACATCTTTTTTCAGACTTATCTCTATTTTATATTTTTATTTATTCTAAATGGAATTGTTTCTTAATTTTGTTTTCAGACTGTTCACTGCTAAAATATAGAAATATAATTGATTTTTGTACATTGGTCTTTTAACTGCTGCCCTTATTTATTATTTCTAATAGTTTTTTTAAAAAACAGGTTTCTTAGGATTTTCTACACACAGGATAATGTTGTCCATAAACATAGAAGTGTTATTTCCTCCTATGCAATCCCTGTGCCTTCCATCTGTTCCTCCTGCCTATTGCTGAGACTGGAACTTTCAGCTCAGTGTGGAATAGAAGTGGTAAGAGAGGACCCCTTTGTTTCTGCTCTTAGGGAAAAAATAATTCATCCTTTCAAACTCAAATTAGCTTAGATTTTTTTTTATTAAAATACTGAGTTTATTTCACATGTATATTTTTGTCTCCCCACCATTTCCATGTCTGACCACCACCACTACTATGCCCTATCATAACATTCCATACATACTTAAAACCAAGTGAAGGGTGGAGTTCCATCTTTAAAAACTAAACAGGCGAGGCGGAGCCAAGATGGCGGACTGCAGCCAGCTTTTTACAGAAGCTCCCGTCCAGAAGGAGGCTGAAAGGACAGAAGTTTAGCTAATTAGCTGATAGTCTGGAGCAGAGCCAAGAGAGAAGAATGAGGAGCACACTTCAACCTTCCTGAGGCGAGCTGCGACCCCAAAAAGACAACCAAAAGGTACAGAAACCAC
>CAUYQV010036744.1:0-71100 GCA_963574575.1 Galagoides demidoff
TCCACACCTCCCCCAGGAGTCACTTCTCCTCTGCTCCCCCCCACCTCTCCACACCGCCCCCCAGCGGCACCTCCCCACTGCTCCCCCCGCACCACGCCACACCACCCCCCCGAGTCACTTCTCCTCTGCTCCACCCACCACACCTCTCCACACCTCCCCCCGGAGTCACTTCTCCTCTGCTCCCATCACACCTCTCCACACCTCCCCCAGGAGTCACTTCTCCTCTGCTCCCATAACACCTCTCCACACCTCCCCCAGGAGTCACTTCTCCTCTGCTCCCCCCCACCTCTCCACACCTCCCCCAAGAGTCACTTCCCCTCTGCTCCCACCTCACCTCTCCACACCTCTCCCAGGAGTCACTTCTCCTCTGCTCCACCCACCACACCTCTCCACACCTCCCCCAGGAGTCACTTCTCCTCTGCTCCCATCACACCTCTCCACACCTCCCCCGAGTATTGATGTCATCAGTCCTCAAACTTCTCTTCATCTCCATCTTCTTCCAGTCTCAAATTTAAACTAACCTTGACACACCTCCTAATGTGTATATATCTCCTGCCCTGACTTCTCTGGGATCCAGACTTACATATTAAATATCTCCACGTGGATATTTAAAGAGCATCTCCAAATGAACACCCCCAACACTGTTTCCAAATCTCACTCTCCCTTAGATCTTCCCCATCTTGGTAACCAACAGTATCATTCACTCAGCTGCTCAGGCTACAGCTCAGGAGTCATCTCCCACTCTTTTCCCCTTACACCCTATGCCAGTGACTGAATCAAAACATACTACTGACTCTTCCTCCAAAATATATCCAGAATTACATCACTTCTTACTACCTCCACCTTGACTGCCCTTGTCCAAGCCACCCACCATCATCTCTCACCCGGATTATTGCAGTAAACCTCCTAATTGACCTCACTACTTCTGCCCTTACCTCCCTAAAGTATTTCTATAACAGAGTAATGCTACAAAAACATGGGCCACAGCATGTCACTCTTTGCTCAAAACCCTTTAATCTGCTCCCATATTATAAAATCCAAAATCTTCACCAAGCCTGTTGATCAGGATGCTATATAAAGTATCATCTAAACAGACACTTACGTGAGTGAAGGAAGTAAATTAAAAATTAAAGTGGTTTACTCAAAGCTCCACAGGAGTCATTGGATCCCAATTCAATTACAGTGGACCCTTGAACAACACAGCTTTGAACTCAGTGGGTCCTCCTTCTACCTCCCCACCCTCCTCCTGCTCCCCTTCCTCAGCTGCCCAATGTGAAGATGAGGAGAATGACCACAACGTCAGTTCACTTCCACTTAATGAACAACAAACATATTTTCTCCTCCTTAGATTTTCTTAGTAACATTTTCTTTTCTCTGGCTACTTCATTGTAAGAATACAACATAATACATATAATATACAAGATACATATCAAATCAGTTAATTGTCATGGGTGAGACTGCTGGTCAACAGTGAGCTATTAGTTTAGTTTAGGGGAGTCAAAAGTTATGAGGATTTTTGACTATGTGAGAGTTCAGCACCCCTAACTCCTGCATCATTCCAGGTCATCTGGACATTGCAAAATGTTTCCCCAACTTATAAAGCTCTTGATTATTCAAGTAGCAATAAAATTAAATTTTGAAATATACCTCCTATATAACTTAGATAATAGCACTCTACTTATTATAGCAATAATTAAAATGGCAGCAACCGCTATAATAAACAACATTTAGTAAGCACGTACTCTGTCAGCTCATCTCATCTTTAAAGTTGAGATTTGAACCTACGGTCACATGGCCTCCCTAGCAAGAATTCAAAAATATTTTACAAATGAACAAAGTAAGAATCACTAATGATCTAAATTTACTTAAATCACAAAGATGTGCCCTTCAACACATGAATGGATTAATAAATTATGGTCTATGTATACCATGGAACACTATTCAACCATAAAAAGATAGAGATTTGGTATCTTTTGTAACAACCTGAACAGATTTGGAGAATATTGTCTAAATCAGTGGTTCTCAACCTTCCTAACGCCTCCTAATGCTGTGGCCCTTTAATACAGTTTCTCATGTTGTGGTGACCCCAACCATAAAATTATTTTCATTGCTACTTCATAACTGTAATTTTGATATTGTTATGAATTATAATGTAAATATCTGATATGCAGGATGTATTTTTACTGTTACAAAGGGGTCGTGACCCACAGGTTGAGAACCGCTGGTCTACTCTAAACTAACAATCAGGAGAATGGAAAGACAAGCGTCACCTATACTCAGTACTAAACTGAAACTAGTAGATTAACATGCTAGTAGACAAACTGGTAGATCTACATACTCATATGAGAGAAAAACTCAAATTAAGTTCAAGTGGGGGGAGGGGAAGGGATTGGATAAGTCTCCTGCCAGTGGGTGCACTGCCCAGGGGGATGGTGCACTGCTCGGGGGGGTACACTGCACAGGGGGATGGTGCACTGCACAGGGGGATGGTGCACTGCACAGGGGGAGGGTGCACTGCCCACACAGCTACAACCCAGACTTCAACCTTACAAAAGCAAACTCTGTGATGTAATTATATGTGCCCTCATTTTAAAATGAAATTAAAAAATAAATATTTTAACTCACTAGTGAAAATAAAAAATAAAGAAAGAAAGAAAAGAAAGGAAATTTATTTAAGTTACTTAACTTATGCATTTAAGTTATCTCACTTGTCGAGGCACAGAATAATTTCGAAGGAGATCTTAACTTACCATGGACCCTGACAAATGTCATGTTATTCTTGGTCATCAGCCCGCTTGAAGCCGAACAGGAGTACCAGCCTTGATCACCACGTGTCACACGATCTATAGTCAAGATGCTCAAAAATTTCTTCATCTCAGTCCCAGTCTGGGTGTTCAGGTCCCGGATTACAGGTTTCTTATGCTGCTGATGAAAAAAGAACTTACGGCCCTTCCAAAGCCCAGCATAACCCTACCCAATTGCTTCTAGTTACCCAAAATTAAGGGTTGGGTTCTGGTGAACATTTTTCATGCTAATAATAGGAACTCCAGAAGTTTTAACATCAGGCAGACAACAAATACATTTGGTTTCAGGGGAAACAAATGGAACCATCTGAATAAGGACTTTATAGACCTTAGGAGTGAGAATGAGCTGTACACAAACTGCAGAGACACAAGCAGAGGTGGCCACAGTTAAAGAGAAATTCCCTTAAAGGTAAAACAGATCCAGGACTTCACAGAAAAGAGAAATAATATGGAAAGATGTAATCACCCAGAGAAAACCACTTTTCACAGCCTGACTGTAGCAAAGTGGGCAGAGCTCCCGGCATGTCACCTTTTTGTGGCACTGTTTGTTGAGTGTGCATACATGTGGGTTTGTTTTCAGGTCTTTATATTTATCTGGTCAGAGAGGCCCCTCTCCCCCAAGCAAACCCCTTTAGGACTTATTATCAAAGCATTTGGAAGCCTGGTTTTGAATTGTTAGTGTTACCTTCAAAGAAGGGTAGTCCCAGTTGAATTCAATCGCCACATTCAGTTCAGTTCTTGCTGTGCAATTTAAGACAAGCTTCTCTCCAACAGACAGCTCAACTTTATGAGGGGGGCTCAGAACTACATCATAAATCCTATACCCTGGAGCAAGTCAATTGAAAAAACAAAAAGTAAGAGGGAAAGCGAACCTGTAAGTTGCCACAAATTATTTTAAAAGTGATACAATTTTTAAATGGGCCACTTCCCTTTCCCTGAAGATTTCACCAATACTTGGTAGTTCTTAAGAAAATGGGCTACAGAAATTTACAAAGCACTTCTTCAAAGATGTTGAAGCCCATTGGGCAGAAAAGCAGTGAATTCCAGTGGTTTGGAGACCTAGACCAATGGGGTCAGCTTTACCAAATGGCTGAACTGTCCATAAAATAACTGTAATTAAAAGAATTGATACCACGCAGTTTTCTGAACATTGAATTTCTCATAAAATTTGCTCCAATAATACAATTTTTTTTATTCCTTGGTCTAGGCAAGAAAGGAGACAAGTCCAATTGCACTTGGGTTTATCTGGTAGAGAAGAACAGTTGCAATGAATTGCCAAACACTATATCCTGAACTAATGTGTTTTTCAGGACTTCTGTCCTTTACTCTCTACCTCACTCTCCAGCATCTTCATGCAGGGAGTCTTTCCTTACGGTCTGACATTAATGACGGAAAGAAGCCGTCCTCTCACCTACAGTCACAATGATGTACATGATAGACTGGTAACTTTCATCATTAATCTTGGCTTCACAGAAGACCATGCCTGCATAGCTGATCATGTAGCTGGGAATAGTAAAGCCCTTCTTGCTGTCCCAGGAAATCCTGTTACCATCAGGAACAAACCTCTTTTCTGGATACCTCTGGGTAATAAAAAGAAATATCAACTATTTACTCCAGTACTCCAAATGAAGGCCACGTACCATGATCACTAATGCGTTTACATTATTCCTAAGAAAACAATTTGGTTTTATTCATTGTCATCTGACTCCTTCTAAAGCATCTTTTCAAACTCATTACAGATATCATATTTTAAACAAGTTACTCATCTTCATAATAGTACAGCTTAAAATTATAAAAACTTGAGAGATGATTGAAGCTGACATAACTTACCGCACAGAGGGACACATTGAGGTTTGAAATGGACCCAAGACACGGAATCACCACAGTTCTGTTTTTGTTTTCAGTAATGTACACAATCCCATGCTGGTCACTAACAGATGCAATAAATGGAGATCTGTAATCTGGAAGAGAATTCAGTTCCATTCGTGAATTAATGGCATTCCCTAGAAAAACTGGTCATCTTTCAGGTTGTCTAGCCAGAGACGTGAGAGATTGGAAATGACCCTTCACACAAGCAGAGGCATCCGCGGATTGGTCTTCTGGTAAACATGCGGCTCCAGCAGTGCGCATGCGCGTGTGCATCCGCGCGCCGATGGAAAATGTGAAAAAAAGTCCTCCAAATTGAGATCGCCTCTTTTACAATGTTCATCAAAAAGCAGAATATATTCTATAGATTCCACGCTTTAACAAACTGGTCATTATAACTCTTTTCAAAATTTACTTAAAAAATTTAAAATTACACATTTTATTGATAAGTTTTACTGATGTTAGAAAAATAATTATGCTCTCTCTCTGTTAAGTAAATAACATAAGCACCATAAAAATAAATTAAGGGATCTCAAAGGATCTGTAAATCAGCAGGAAATGGCTAACAATTTTTGAATTCAGTGATGTTTATGAGAACATTTTATCTGGGCATATGAAGATTGTAAAGATCAGAGGCACAATTCTTTGCAAAATAGTATTTAACAGTTATTGCATTTAAATTAAAAATTCAGGAGTCATTAATGTCTCTGATGGCAAAAATTCAAAAAGCCACTATGTCAAAGACTGAGAAGAAAGCTAAAGCGATGTTAAGGTCATTTAATCATGATTCATACATGGCTAACCTAGGGCTGGGAATCACTCCACCCCACTCCAACCCACCCCACCACCCCACCCCCGCCCAGAGGTGATGTGGTGTGGACTCATGCCTGGAGGCTTAGAGAGATGACATTGTACCTTGCTGCCCCCAACACAACTGAGGTAATATTTTCCAAGCACTTCATGATGGTTGTCAGTCAAAGAGAAGAAAGAGTTAATTAAACAAAAGGGGAGAAAGGCAGCTAACTCCCTGCACCAGCAGAAGTTTGATTTCCTTCCCAGCTGGAAAGCACAGAAAAGCAGCCAATCTAGCCCACCACATGCCACAGCCATTATCTTATGAGGCCAGGGCCCACTTCCTGGCTCCATCCATTGCTGGGGAATGGGGTCAAAAGATGAGGGAAGTGAGGTGGAAACCAGAGGGGACATTAAAGGCCTGTCCATAGGGAATACTTTAGTGGTTTTTTTCCCATTGTTAAACTTCATGACTAAAATTTCGGATAGTCCAAGTATTAGAACTTACATAAAAAAGGAACATTTACTGGTATACCCAAAGACAGGTAGTATATAAACACAGGGTACTAGAGATTGCTACTTCTTAATATTGCCTACCTTTCATCCACATGTTTTGAAAAATTACATAACTTGCTTACAAAGTAAGACTTTGAAAGCTAAATTAACCCTTTGACGTGAAACTGAAGCTATTCAGTAAATCAGTTCTATTTCAGTATCCCAGAAAAAGGAAACAAACAAAAGAAACCCAAACAACCACCCATCCTCTCAAAATAAAATATTTACTGTAACTCCTGAAATGAATTTTCACATGTCTCCAAGTTTCCTGACTTAGGGAGAAGGAAATAACGAGATATTATGGGAGAGGTTCATCTTGTAGTATTTCCAGACAGGCTGAAAGCAGGAAATCCTTGCAATCTTCTGAGAGAGCCTCATCTCCCAGGACTGCCAGATCAAAAGGAGCCAGAAATTCTCCAAGATCTGAGCCTTGTCTCTTTCAAATCCTGCAGAGGGGAGGAGGAGGGCACAGAATTCTGTCTTAGACTATGCATACTCTGGGCAAAAATGATTCTCAAACATTGTGCAATCCAGGAGGGACACAGGTCATTTTGATGTGGTCTCCACTTTCCACTATAATGATCGATCTGTTATCAAAATGTAAGTGGAGATAGATAGGAGTATTTCCCGAAGCTGATGAAATTCCTCTTCTTTAGAAGTTGTTTTTGGAAAAAAGTCCAACTCATCCTCACCTGCCTTGAATTCTCAAATGGATAAATAAAATGTTTTTAAATGTTAATCATCACTGAAAAAATAATCTAGTGTATTCCAACAAAATATGATGCAATGATTACACTCCCCAAAATTATTTGATAAATATCTCATTAAACTTAACTCAGTAGGTTTTCAACGGAAAAATAACATAGTGTAAGACTTTTGAAACACAAAAGAAAGCATCATTCATATTCTAAATACTGAATATGTGTAACATTGTATTTTATACCATACTGATCTTAAATCAGCCTCCACTGTGTCAATCCCCTAGGAAGATCTGCGTATCATCCACAATTTCAGACTGAACAAGAAAGGGAAAAGAACATTGTTCTCAAGAGGCCTTTTGAAGCACACAAGTATAGAAATTAGTTTTTATAAAGTATAAATAAGAAAAAAAGTCCCTATGTACAAAAAAACTCCAGAGCCTTTAGCAAGAATGCTTCCTTATGCATTCTTGGGGAAATCTCCTACTCAGCTGCAGATAACTTATCTCTTTACAGAAACCTCTCCATAATTCACCCCTGAAACTTCCTTGATTTCAAGAATTTCAGGTTTTCTTCTTAAACATCAGAAGGCTCTTAATAAGTCTCCATGGCCAATGGTGAACATAGATTCACCCTACAAAGACCAGAACCAAACCAACTGGGCAGAAGAGATGGAGGCGGACAGGGGTCACGTCTCTGAGAACCAGTCGGGAGCCTCATTTCTCGATGGAGGAAGCCTCAAGAGAATTTTGCACATTCCGGTTGGCAAGCAGCCTTCAGAGCAAGCCTTTTGTTATGCTTTATTCTTCTTTGCGCCTATTGTGTTTCATAATTGGTAAACTGGCGTGGGAAGGGAGTTCTACACACCGCTTACCTTGAACATAGACATAGATGACGGAAGCCAAGTCAGTTTCCCGGTAGAAGCACTTGTAGGCTCCAGTATCATTTCCGATCACTCTGGGGACTTTAAGTGTCTTACAGAAGAAGAAGCCATCACTGCATTCTGTTATCTCCACCCTGTCCTCAGTGCCACTCTGATTGTTGGGCCAAAGCCAATCCAGGTCCTGCTGTCCCCTAAAAAATTAATTCCAGGGAGGAATTAATGTGAAGCACCCCACTATAAGGCTATCTCTAAGAAAACAGAAGATTTGGTTCTCAAACTTTATACAGATGCTTTAACAGCCAGATTTGAAGCCTTCTAACAATGACAGGTTGGCTTAACATGTGGCCAAAAGCCATAGGCTCAGCTTCAGAAGTCATTTATAGAAACCCCTGAGTATTCTAATAATCAATGCATTCTTTCATTCAAATACTTACTAAGCATCTACCATGAGCCAAATATTTATTGTTAATGACTGGGTATACAGCAGTGAAGGAATCAGACAAAACTCAAGACCTTTGTGGAACCTCAGTCTAATTGGAGGAGATAGTTAATCAAAAAGTAAATAAAAGTTTTGGTATAAAAGGTGATGTTTACTCCTATGGAGAAAAATATAAAAGATGAATGAAAGTGTGGAGAGTTCTTAAGGGAGAGCCTTGATGAGCTAGCTATATGGACACTGGGAGAAGCAGGGTCCCAAGCAGAGACCAGTCAATGGAAAGGCCCAGGGTGGGTGACCACCTGGTGTATTAGGAGAATGGAAAGGAAACCCAAGTAGCCAGGCCAGAGTGAGCAAGGGCAAGAGTAAGAGGTGAAGTTAGGAAGTAAAGAGGTGGAACCAAGAGCCTTGTAGACCTTGTAAGGCCATGTTAAAAAAACAGATCACTTGCACCGCTGCAGCTCTCTACTTCAGGAAGGGAGGGCCCCAAGGAAGATGGTCAGCACCAAGAAGAACATGACATTATTGGCACTTCAAAGAACGCCAAGTCCCCATGAAGTTACAGCTCCATCAATGACATTACTTTTAACATACTCCATAGCCTTTTCAGAACATGAGAAAAGTTTATGCAGAGTTTTAGAAGGGAATGTGAATTATTTGGATACTAACCCAGCCTTTGTTAAACAGCCTTTGTTTTCAAGGGCAGGTTAAAAGAGAATCTAGTGAGAAATGTGTCTTGAACTAGTTAAGCTAAAGATTTAGCACCTGTTCCTGTGTTTCTTTACCTAAGAGCTAGGTATCCCTTACAATATGTCATCTAAAATACTAACAGATCTGCGACAGTCTGCTGAACACTTGGTCCTCATCGAGCACAAAGCAATGGTTCTTTTGGCCCCCGCACCCTTCTTGGATGGCAGCATCACTACACTCATCATGATCTCTGCCCAAAGCACACCAGTCCTGAGAAGCCTCCAAGTCCCTCACATACGGCTACTACATGAGACCCCAAGATCGTCTACCTTCCCTTTTGAGGCAGGGGCTAGAAGGCACAATTTAAAGTCCTCTTCCTCTTGTCAAAGAGCTCTGTTTCCCCAGTTATCAAAAACCAACACCATGACTTCTTGTTAGCAAAGGGAAGGAGATACATGCCAGAGCATCAAGCCAGAGGGCGGTGAGCTGCACAGAACACGTGCCATGAGATTATCATAAACATTAAGTGACTACGGCAGTCAGAATTTTACCATGAAATCAAATTCTTGGAAAGGGCTAACAAGGTGTCCAAGAGTCATACTGAGTATAATAAATATGGCCCCAAATATCTCCAACTTGATTCCTTCTGGTCATTTATTCATTCAGTATTTACTGAGTGTCTGTTAGATGTCCGGTGCTATACCAGCGTGCTGGGTGTGTATGTTGGCAGGGAGCAGTAGGAAAAAACACCAGCAAAGTCATACAAAATTTTTGAGAGAAGACCTTTCTTATTTTTTCATTATTATATTAGTTACTTATGAACAATTACTACAACTTGATATAACTCTTCTGTATTGGAAATTATTTTCCCTCAATAAACAATGAGTCATTTAACACAGGAAATCTGAATCTAGAATGAATCCTTACCTGCAATTAATCTGAAGAGTTGTATTGGCCATAATTGTAAGTATGTCTTTTTCTATGCTGAGCTTGGGTGGAGCAAGAGAAACACTAGGCAAACCTAAAAACAAAGTAAATAAATGAGTGTAGTTGCCACTGAGTTAGACCCCATAGGAAACACCTTCCATAAACAATGTACACTCTATACTTTAAAAGACCTCTTCAGCAATTCAGTGTATAAAACTGGGAATTTACTTTTCACCATTCTCAGTAAAAGTTCACAAGCTGTGTCATAACAGGAAGAATGGGCAGATGGTCACAAACCAACACAACAGTTCTGCAATTCATGGAGCTAGGGTGGAGTTCCTGTTTTCCTGCATTGCCAACTTCAAGGTCTTACAAAAGGATATGGGACATTGAAACAAAATGAACCTTCATCTGATGATCTCACTCCCTCGGGGAAGGACCCACGGACATTTCTTATAGAACATAGGGTGCACACATTTGACTAAATTGCTGATTAATGAACACTACTTAGCGAGATTTCTATACAGTTCATCTATGCACCCTGAATGGCTGAGAGAGTCTATGACCTTGTCTCACTTTCCTTTATCAATTTTCTAGTGTACTTCCTCTGGTAACTGAACTGTTGAGGTTGAAATAATGGTTCATATAGACTGTACATTAAAACTGGGGCGGAGGAATCAAGGAAGAGATAACATTTTCCAAGTTCGTACATATATTCGTATCAATATACTTTTCTTCAGAAAGCAGTACTTTAAAAAGTGTAATGCTAATGAATTTCAACTGGGGACTCTCACCTTACTCATCAAAGCTCTGAGCTCAGGCTTGGCACCTGTGGCTCAAGTGGCTAAGGCACCAGCCACATACACCTGAGCTGGCGGGTTCGAATCCAGCCCAGGGCCCGCCAAACAACAATGTCAGCTGCAACCAAAGCTCTGAGCTCATCTTGACACCAAGTTTGGAATACAAGAAACCTGACTTTACCTAAAGGCTAGAAAGCCAGAAAAAATACTATAGGATAGATTCCTCACCATGGTCACAGCAAGATAACTGAGTTCTTTGGCAGCTAAATGTGAAGAGCTACCAGCTGTTGAAAAAGCATCAGAGAAAGAAACTGTCCAATGTGCTATGGTCTTAACACACATCAAAATGCTCAAAACACCAGCTTAGAAAGCAATTGATGCTGGGCAGGCACCCAAGCTTTCTAACTCACATCAACTAAGAACAAATGACTCTCTAGACCAAAACTGGCATTGCCCTTGTTGGACAAATAAAATAGTATGAATAAACATGGACAAGTATGAATGAAGAAAGTCTAAGCAAACATCCAGGGCACTGAGTCTGTGCACCCCAAGGTGCTCACACCTCCACTGATGTGCACAATAGGCTCCTGATACAACTGTGGATTTCTTGATCAATAACACAGGTTTTAAAAGAAGAAACCAAGAATCTAAGTTACATCAACAAATCTCAGAAACTACTTGACTTTGAGACATTGGTAATGACATGTTGTGTTTGTGCAGTGGTTCTTAAAACTTCAGGCTGTGTCCAAATATCCCTAACCCTATAAATCTGCATTTCAACAAGAACTTCAAGCATCCTTATCACACATGGTCCACCGGCCACTCTCAGGGAGCTGCTGGTCTTGGCAGTCAGTATGAAGGAAATAACTGACCTCAAAGAAAGGAAACAAAAAAGCCAAAATGTTTAAAAGCCACCGAGTAATGGAGTCCTACTGTGTTTAAGAAAAGGAACATAAAAATTCATTTGAATGAACATGGATTTCAGACTTGACCAGAAACACAAGGCTGAGAAACCTGTTAAATCACAACAAACAATTCAGACACTAATCCAAAGGAGCCTTCAGACAGGCACATTCATGGGGAGGAAAGATGGTAGTAAAATGACTCTCCATTAGCAAAGCCCACCCAGCCCCCAAATAAGTGACTCCTGAAGGTCCCTAAAAATTATTGTCACGGACCTCAGACTCTAGTCTCAGCCGGCTGCCCTCTGTGCTATTTTTTTTTAAAAAAGAGACATGTTCTTCATTCATAAGAAACCAAGACACAACCGTACAATCCCAGAGACACCTCTACAACAAAAATCTACTCCACAAGGCTAAGAATGTTAACTTCTCATCTGTATCTATAGACCAACACTCAATTTTTTTTGCTCCATCAAGCCTCATTCATTTTCATGGGCAAGCTTGAGCTCTACTCTGAAGAGTTCTAAAGAAATAACTGTAAGAGGTACATCTGCTACTATTCAATAAAAAGCCTTTCTATGTTCAAATCCCATAACCAATATTAATTAATTTGGGCACTGTTCCCCTTCTAGCTCAAAGACTGGAAGGAAAAACAACAGTGCCTCTGTCTCTACAAATTTGATGGCACAATTACAGCCCGATCCAATTAAGCAAGTAGCGTACTCCACAAGGCAAGCTCACCATCACATTCAGGGCACCCAGTATGAGCACCACTGCCCACCTCGAAACACCCCAGGCTGAGAAGCAACTCACTTCTCGGTGGAACACGGAAGGATCACATGTTCCAGGTCTTCATTCTCTTCCCATAAAGGGGGAGCGAGAGTCCCTGTGAGGGGCAAGTGGTGGAGCTGGCCCCGGTGAACCAAGTCATTATTAAGAAAATTCAGGGGCTCAGCCCCTGTGGCTCATTCGGCTAAGGCGCCAGCCATGTACACCCAAGGTGGCAGGTTCAAATCCCCAGCCTGGGCCCGCCGAACAACAATGATGGCTGCAACCAAAAAAATGGCCAGGCGTTGTGGCAGGCGCCTGTGGTCCCAGCTACTTGGGAGGCGGAGGCAGGAGACTCGCTTGAGCCCAGGAGTTGGAGATTGCTATGAGCTGTGATGCCATGGCACTCTACCCAGGGGGATAGCTTGAGGCTCCGTCTCAAAAAAAATAAATAAATAAATAAAGTCTCTTTAATAACTCTGCATTGGGACTGGGAACAATGGTTCATGCCTGTAATCCTAGCACTCTGGGAGGCTGAGCCGGGTGGACTGCCTGAGCAAGAGCAAGACCCTGTCTCTAAAAAATAGTAGGGTATTGTGGCAGGCACCTATAGTCCCAGCTACTTGGGAAGCTGAGGCAAAAGAATCACTTGAGCCCAAGAGTTTGAAGTTGCTGTAAGCTATGATGCCACAGCACTCTACTGACGGCAACAAAGTGAGACTCTGTCTCAAAAAAAGAAAGAAACAGAAAAAAAATTCTATTGGCTAGTTAAGAGTAAGAAAATAATAAATGATTATGAAAACTTAATAAGGAATTTTGGTCTAAAATATGGCAATAATAATAAGACTGAATCCTTAGAGATGACTTCATATTTTACTTATCTCTTCTGATAGAAATATTAACCTATATTGAAAATACTGAACCAAAAATCTACCTCTAACAAGGTCCAAATTCCTACTCTTATCATCAAAGTAAGAAATGGAATAGAGTCAAAAGAACACCAGCTCTGGAGTCTTACACGAATGTGTTCTACTTTTTTTTTTTGAGACGGAGCCTCAAGCCATCCCCCTGGGCAGAGTGCCATGGGATCACAGCTCATAACAACCTCCAACTCCTGGGCTCAAGCGAGTCTCCTGCCTCCGCCTCCCAAGTAGCTGAGACCACAGGCGCCCGCCACAACACCCGGCCATCTTTTGGTTGCAACCATCATTGTTGTCTGGCGGGCCCGGGCTGGGGATTCGAACCCGCCACCTTAGGTGTACGTGGCTGGCACCCCAGCCTATTGAGCCACAGGCGCCGAGCCATGTGTTCTACTTTTAATCATGTATCCCCAGGAAAGTCAGTTTATACTTTAGACAAAAAAGAGCTTCAATTTCTCTGAGCCTCAACTTTTAATCTGTAAAATAGGCATAAAAGCATTTACCTCACAGGATTGCTGTAAAGATTAAAGATATGTGCTATGCACAGTGCTTAGCACAATGCTTAGCATTTATCAGGCATTCAACAACAAATTAATTTCTTATCTACTTCACTGATAAGTTTGTGTTCTAAGGTTATCTGAATCAAGTGACTAACAGTAAATAGTAAATCCAAGCTCATTACAGAAAACCCACCCAAGAAAACCAAGAAGTTGTTTTACCAGGCCACATTTTGATGAGAACAGTGAATAGTACAGAGAGCAGTCAGTTGTAGGACAACAGCGATTCCTTCTAAAGTCTCAATAACAGGATTCTTTAGGCTGCTGCATTCAAGGGAAATCTGAAGGGATTCAGCTTTCTGTTTCAGTGCACTCCATAATATGCTCTTTTTGCTCATATCCACATGTTTAATTCTATAATTAATCATAATCACAGTACAAAGATATTCATATTCAATATAAATTTGGCTCAAACATAAATCAAAAAATAGCATGTAATATCAACTATGAAAATTTATACTAAGATTTAAACCAACAATTAAAACAATGTTCATGACTAACTGAAATATGGTAATTCTTTGGGTACATTATAAAACAATTTAGTTCTTAATATTTTTAAAACTGTAGACAGCTGTATAGTCTCAGTTTTTCATATATTAAAGTTAAATTAAGTATGTAAAAGCACGAAAAGTAATTATATTTAGCCATGAAATGTTTTATACTAAAATAGCCTACAAGAATTACTAAAATATTTTAAGCATTCCTTTGACTACTTTTAGAAAGATGTTCTTTGTGTATTTATATAAAAGCACTTAACTAAACTTGATTTTTAAAAGTGAATAAGGTTTTTTTAAATAACTAAATACAAACTGAATAAAGACTATCATACTCTTCAGTCTGTTTTGATGCTCTTTTTAAAGAGTTTAGAGATGAGCTGAGTCGACGCCTTTTGGGTGATATTCCATCAATATTACTGCTGAGGTTTTCTTGTTGAGTTTGGCATTCAATCTCCTCAATGATTTCCATACTTTCCATTTTCAAGGCTGCATACAGTGGGCCCAATAAGTACTGAGAAAACAAAAAGTTTCACAAAATATTTAAATGTATTTATACTATTCATAGGCAGAAAGAATGCATTAGGTGTTATTTACATGTCTTCTAATAAGGTAAAGTATTTTCAGAGTCTCACTAAGTAAAATAGACACCTAAGGTAATTTATATTATTTCACAATCTATATTTTAAGGATGGTTCTATAGTCATTGAAGGCTTAAGACAAAACCTTCTCTCTATAACCTATTTTTCCCATTATCACATTCCTACAAAGAAAAAGTCTGTCCTAGCACTCTGGGAGGCCGAGGTGAGTAGATCCCTTGAGCTCAGAAGTTTGAGACCAGCTTGAGCAAGAGGGAGACTCCATCTCTACTAAAAATAGAAAAATCAGCCAGGCATGGTGGTGCATTCCCAGCTATTCAGGAGGTTGAGGCAAGAGAATTGCTTGAATCAAGAGTGTGAGGTTGCTGTGAGCTATTATGATGATGCCATGGCACTCTACCCAGGGTGATAGAGCGAGACTCTGTCTCAAAAGAAGAAAAAAAGAAAAGAAAAATTCTGTAGGAAATTACTAATATTTCTATTACTACAAATCCAGCAAGATGGGTGGTGCCTGTGGATCAAAAGGGTAAGGCACTGGTCCCATATGCCGGAGGTGGAGGGTTCAAACCCAACCCTGGCCAAAAACTGCAAAAAAAAAAAAAAAAACCCAGCAAGATTTACAGATAAACTAAAATGTTTAATCAAGTTACTGCATATCTGACTATTTTACTGTACTGCCTATCTAAATAGGAAAAGGGGCACTATTTACCGTGACTAATTATTCATAGGTTTTCTAATAGCAACTGATTATAACCTGTCAAACATAAAATCTATGTATGTGATCAAAGATTCTGTGATTAAGTTGGTAACTGGCATCCTTTTAATTAATAATACCACAAACAGATTTATACTTCACAAATTCTACTTAAAACATTCTCTTCCATTGGCAGTTCATTACCAACTTAATGAACAAATCTTTCTGAAATCAAAAGAAAATCTTATGCCAGACTAAACTATGAAAATCATATTTCCTTAATATACATCATTATTAAAGATATTCTATTTTCTAATTATTATGCCTTAGACATATGCATACACTTAAAGAAAATACATAACAAGTAATCTTAAAAATGACTTACCTCTGCATCTACCTGAATTCCAAGCACATCCACAAGAGCTCTGCAAATATTTCTCACATAGATCTTCCTGACATGTAAAGCAGATTCATATCCAGCTGGCACAAATTTAAGGAAATACTGCAGTATATGGCACAAAGCAGCTTTTAGCAAATCAGACTTAAGCCGCATAAGCACATCATCTTCAAAAATGACACAAAGTCTTTCCAGCAGCATATTTAAATAGACAGGTTCAATATTTCTATAAGCTTCTGCTTCAAAGGGAAATAGTGTCTTTATCAGCTTTGATAATGGCTCTTCGTAAAGTTTCAACTGGTCAGTATCCACTTCTACGAGGCTTTTCAATAATCCCAAAAAGGAGCTGAAAAAGGTACTGGCTGGTTGCGCTGGTAGGCCTCCAAGCTTAAAAAGTTCAGTTAAAAGGCTCATTGCTAAGGATTTAATTTTTGGACTACCATACTCTAGCAGAACACAACCTATCTGCCAAAGTAGGAGTTCTTGCCTTCTAAAAAACACAATTGCAATAATACGAATAAGAACTGTTAATAAAGTGACTTCAATAAATTCTAAATTTTGCATGCTCATGAACTGCAAAGGTGCTGGTTGTAAATATTCCATGTGTTCATCTAATTGACTTAAAAATCGGGTAACAACCATTGGCCATTCCACATGTCCCACTGCATTTCTTCTGTGGAGGTAAATCAAGTCTTCAAAAAGATGTAATAATTCCTTTGTGAGTACTCCAAAAATAGAAGGACTCTTGCTTTTAAAAAGAAATAATAATGAGCAGATGACTTCACAAATTTTCTTATGTAACATGTGACAAGATGGAGTGGCTGCAATCCGTAGAAGTCTTGTTATGATCCAATTACTAAATTCTTTGAAATAAACAAAAAAGTATATTAAAAATTAACCTGCTCAATGCTTGATAACTGTTTAAGTAAAAAACTTCACTAATAAAATAGGGTAAAACATTTCCTTCACGACGAAAACATTTTATAATACAGTGTGTCCCAAAGGTTGACATACTTACATAGGGAAAATGGGAACTTGTAGCTAACTGTACCTTTATTTACAAAATATTCATCACAAAATTTTACAAAATATTTGTCTATGTGTTGTTGTATAAATATAAAAAATATAAAATGAGTTATACTAATTTTTCCTATTTATGATGATAGGGGACATAACCCCTTCGGGACACCCTATAGTTTCGAATACAGATATACCTCATTTTATTGTGCTTCACAGATACTGCATTTTTTTACAAATTGAAGTTTTAAGCAATTCTATCAGTGTCATTTTCCAACAGGATATGCTTACTTTGTGTCTGTGTGTCACATTTTGATAATTCTCACAATATTTCAAACTTTTAAATTATTATTATATCTGTCTTGGTGATCTATAATCCTTAATCTGTCTTGTGACTATTATAATTGTAACAAACACACCCATACAAAAGAGTGAACTTAATCGATAAATGCAATGTGTCTTCTGACTGCTCCACTGACCAGTGAGTGGTTCCTCCATTTCTCTCTTCTCCTTAGACCTCCCTATTTCCTGAGAAACAATTATACTGGAAGTAAGCCAATTCATAATCCTACAAAAGCTGCAACAGGCTGAAAGGTAGGCCTTAAACACCAAATAGTTGGTTAAGTTGTGAATGCAAAGAAAAATTCCTGAAGGAAGTTAAAAATGCTACTCTAGTGAACACACCAATGAGAAGAAACTGAAATAGCCTTATTGGTGATATGGAGACTGTTTCAGTGGTCTGGATGGAAGATCAAACCAGTCATAACATTCCCTTAAGCCAAAGCCTAATTAGAGCAAGATCCTCAACACCAACGATCCAACAGCAAAAAGATTACAACTTGCTAAACGCTCAGATGACTATTAGCATTATTTAGCAATAAAACATTTTCAAATTGGGCTGCACCTGTGGCTCAAAGGAGTAGGGTGCTTACCCCATATGCCAGAGGTGGTGGGTTCAAACCCAACCCCCAGCCAAAAACTGTGAAAAAAAATTTTTTTTTCAAATTAAGGTATGTACATTGTTTTTTAGTCATAATATTATTGCACACTTATTACACTATAGTATAATGTAAATATAACTTGTATATGCACTAGAAACCAAAAAGTTCATGTGACTCACTTCATTGAAATATACATGTTATTGCAATGGTCTGTAACCAAACCCACAATATTTCTGAGGAATCCCTGTATCAACTTTGGAGTCAGACAGATACTATCCCAGTTTTCCATTTATTACTTGTGTAGACTTTTTATTTCTCTGAAATTCTGTAATTTCATTATGAAAAGGGAATAATAATAATTATGAGTTAGGCTGGGCACAGTGGCTCATGCCTGTAATCTTAGCACTCTGAGAGGCTGAGGCAGGTAGACTGCCCTAGCTCATGAGTTTGTGACCAGCCTGAGCTAGAGTGAAACCCTGTCTCTAAAAACAGCCAGGCATTATGGTGGGCACCTGTAGTCCCAACTACTCAGGAGGTCGAAGCAAGAGGATCACTTAAGCCCAAAAGGGTGGCTCGGCACCTGTGGCTCAAGTGGCTAAGGGGCCAGCCACATACACCTAAGGTGGCGGGTTCAAATCCACCCCGGGCCCACCAAACAATGAGGGCTCCAACCAAAAAATAGCCAGGCGTTGTGGTGGGCACCTATGGTCCCAGCTACTTGGGAGGCTGAAGTAGAAGACTCACTTGAGCCCAGGAGTTGGAGGTTGCTGTGAGCTATGATGCCACAGCACTCTACCCAGGGGGACAGCTTGAGGCTCTGTCTCAAAAAAAAAAAAAAAAGCCCAAGAAGGTGACAAAGTGAGACTCAAAAAACAAAACAAAACAAAAAAAATTATGAGTTACCATGAGGATCAAATAAAATAATATATGTAAAATACTCAATATAGTTCCCAAAATGAACTATAATGATAATAAATGTAATAAATAATCAATAACTGGTAGCTATTATCACCCTTAAGAAAAATTTGAGTGGCAACTCTTTCTTAGGTACATAAGAATAAATTAGTCCTATTCTCATGAATCCCATAGTATATTTATTGAACTTCTTGACTGCAACAAAGAAATATATTTTATATCATGACCATATTATAAATATAAATACTTGTTTTATATTTCATGAAGCAGTATCCACTCATATCGGTGATATTTTCTAGTCTATTTCATCTTGTTTTAAATGCTGATAACTCCCTAAAGTAATTTCGTTTGTGTTTAAAAAATACTATAGCAAAGAATACAAATAAACAAGTGGGAACAATACAGTTTATAATCTTGATTATAGAGAAATGCAGAAGACTTAGTAATAAGCCTAAAGGAGGAGCTAGTCCTGAACAGTCAGTAGTAGTGGTCAGAAAAGATTTATTGTGGGACATGCTATCAAAGTTAAGTCTTGAATTTCAAGGATAAAAATTTTAAATACTTTAACCATTACACAGGAAAAAAAATGTTTGCTATGCATCTCTTTATAAAGGGACAAAATTAGTAGGAGCAATAAGAAATAAGCCTAGAAAAAAGCTTCAACATAAAGAACCAGGATCACTAAATTTCTTTTTAAAGGGCAATACAGTAAATAGTTTTGGCTTGACTGCCCAAGTTGCCTTTGTATTACATAGTATTTATAATTAGTAAATAAGTGAGCATAAGTATGTTTCAATAAAACTTTGTTTACAAAAATAGGCAGTTGACCTATGAACTACAGATTGCCAATATCTGATCTAGAAGAAAGAGATTACCAAAACAGAAAAAAAAATTGTGTCAAAGTGTTCAAAGGCAAATAAACAAATGTGATTACTTCTCCTCTATTCTCTGGTAATAAAAAGAAAACCAGCTGGGCATAGTGGCTCACATTTGTTATCCTAGCACTTTGGGAGGTGGGAGGATAGCTGGAGGCGAAGAGTTTGTGACAAGTCTAGGGAAATATAGTAAGACCCTGTCTCTACAAAATCTTTTAAAACTAAGTTGGGCATGGTGGTTCATACATCTATAGTCCTAGCTTCTTAGAAGCTGAGCCAGAAGGATTGTTTATACCAGGGACTTGAAAGTTGCCACTGTGAGCTATGATTTTGCCACTGCATTCCAGTCTGAGTGACAGAGTAAGACTCTCTCAAAAACAAATAAACAGGCTCGGCGCCTGTGGCTCAATTGGCTAAGGCGCCAGCCACGTACACCTAAGGTGGTGGGTTTGAATCCCCAGCCCGGCCCACCAAACAACAATGATGGCTGCAACCAAAAAATGGCCAGGTATTGTGGCGGGCGCCTGTGGTCCCAGCTACTTGGGAGGCTGAGGCAGGAGACTCGCTTGAGCTCAGGAGTTGGAGGTTGCTATGAGCTGTGATGCCATGGCACTCTACCCAGGGAGATAGCTTGAGGCTCTGTCTCAAAAAAAAAAAAAAACAAAAAAAACAAATAAACAAAAAACTAATAAGGATACATGAAATAAAAATAACCATTACCATTTTCCTCCCTCAATTTATAGCAAAGTTGACCTAAAGAAGTGTAATCATGTATATGTGATATTTCAGAAGATAAGAAGAAGGTGGATTTCATAAAATAGACTGAAAATGAATGCATGAATAGCAGTACTTACCAATACAACTGCTTTTGGCCTCATTCTGCCCATGGCTTCCATTTACATTTACAAACATAAGTGGGGAGGATTTCATAATATGCTGAATGAAGTCAAGTAACATCACAGAGGTTGGCTGAGAGTCAGTTTTCTTTATGAGTTCTAGAGCAACTAAAACAATAAAAAATTCATTTTAAAGACTCATAGTAAATAATAGTGCTTTTGTTAAGAAATCAGACTTTGGTGACCAAAATTACATCTGGCACAATGCTTATGATAAATTGATGAGGCTAAACACTATAATCTTGTCTAATTTTAAATGTTTAAATGTAAAATCACTTGAATACATCCATTCACCAAACATGCACTGTAGGCCTACAATATGACAAGCACTATGCTAAATCTGAGTATTAAAAAAAAGAATCTCAGGCGGCGCCTGTGGCTCAGTGAGTAGAGCACCAGCCCCATATACCGAGGGTGGCGGGTTCAAACCCAGTCCCAGCCAAACTGCCACAAAAAGTAGCTGGGTGTTGTGGCAGGCTCCTGTAGTCCCAGCTGTTGGGAAGGCTGAGGCAGAAGAATCGCCTAAGCCCAAGAGTTGGAGGTTGCTGTGAGCTGTGAAGCCACAGCACTCTACTGAGGGCAAGAAAGTGAGACTCTATCTCTAAAAAAAAAAAAAAGAATCTCACAGTCACAGTCTGGTGAGTGAGTCAACCAAATAAACTATTAATTATAATACAAAATGGTAACTGCACTAATCCAGAAGAAGGAGAAATAGGAGTTTGGGAAAACACCATGAAGGAATTGATTCCTAGATAAAGATTTGGTCAAACAGAGAGGGAAAAGGCAAGTAGTCAAAACAGACAGAGTACTGTATGAAAACACATCTTGCAAGTATTTAGTAGTCCTTTGTTATTTTTCAGCAACTCATAATTGTACTGATTGAAAAGAAATCTAAGGCCCTGCATAGTGGCTCATGACTATAATCTTAGCACTCTGGGAAGGCAAGGCAGGAGGATTGAGGCCAGAGTTTGAGACCAGTCTAACTAATATAGTGAGACCCTATCTCTACAAAGAAATAGAAAAATTAGCTGGGCATGGTGGCGTGTGCCTATAGTTCCAGCTACTTGGGAGGCGGAGGCAGGAGAATCACAGCGAGATCTAATGACTCCATTATATTCGCCCAGGGCAAGATTGAGACCTTATCTCAAAAAAAAAAAAGAAGCTGGGGATGGTGGTTCACAACTGTAATCCTAACACTCTGGGAGGCAGACGCTACTTGGTGGATTGTTTGAGATCAGGAGTCCGAGACTAGCCTGAACAAGAGGAAGACCCCGTCTCTAAGAATAGTCGGGTGTTGTGGCAGGTACATAGAGTCCCAGCTACTCAGGAGGCTAAGGTAAAAGGATCACTTGAGCCCAAGAGTTTGAGGTTGCTGTGAGCTACATGACATCGTGGCACTCTTCCAAGGGCAACAAAGTGAGAAAAGCTAAATGTCTATAAGTCATAAAATCTATCTATGCCAGGGTGGCACCTGTGGCTCAGAAGGGTAGGGTATCACCCCCTTTTGCTGGAGGTAGTGGGTTCAAATCCAGCCCCAGCCAAAAAAAAAAAAATCTATCTATGCCAAATTTAGAATCAAAATTATAAACCTTGAACCACATGTCACTCTCTATTACCCTGTCCAGGTAATTTCAACAAATACAATAGATGTGACACTATCTAGCCAAGTTGGTAATATTCTATTAGATGGGCACTAACAGGCAAATAGTTGATTTAGTAACTATTACCTCCTACAAGAAAAGGCACAAACTCTTATCTAAAGAGTTTTTTGTGGCATTTGTTATATCTCTATCATCGGCACAAGACTTAATTAAAACAGGGTTTTTATGATTGGAACTGGTCAAATATTTTTTATGTATAATATTTGATATTAAAGAACAACTCATTGAAAGCAGTAGAAAATCTAGATAACAAAGAGGAAAACAGAATTATTTTAGAATCAGATTGGGCACAGTGCCTCATGACTGTAAATCCTAGCACTCTGGGAGGCTGAGGTGGATGGATCCCTTGAGTTCAGGAGTTCCAGACCAGCCCGAGCAAGAGTAAGACCCTACTTCTACTAAACATAGAAAAATGAGCCAGGCTTGGTGGCAGCTGCCTATAGTCCAAGCTACCTGGGAAGCTGAGGCAAGAGGCTTAAACCCAGGAATTTGAGGTTGCTGTGAGCTATGACGCCACAGCCTTCAGCCTGGGCAAGAGAGTCAGATTCTGCCTCAAAAAAAAAAAAAAAAGAAAAAGAAAGAAAGAAAAGAAAAAGTAAAGGGCAGTGCCTGTGGCTCAAAGGAATAGGGCACCTGCCATATACACTAGAAGTGGTGGGTTTAAACCCAACCCCTACCAAAAACTGCAAAAAAAAAAAAAATTACTTTAAAAGCCTAAATCACAAGAAACAAGCAATATTGGGTAACAAACAACTTGCCTGAAAACAGTATTAATAACTATCATCAACAATAGTGTTATACCTAAAACTACATGGAGAAAAAGCTAATATAACATTGCATATATGGAAAAAAAGTCTAATTTATACAGTTTCTATAAGGCATAATTTATTTCTTACCAACATTTACATCTGTAAGTATTCGGTCAATGAACTGACATAGAATTTGTCTTGGCTTCTGTACAACTGTATTATAGTCCTCTGGAGCAGCACTAAAACACAAATAAAAAAATTTTTAATCCTTAAAGAGGCTCATAATTTCATTTGTAAAAAATTATCAAATGTATTTAGTCATAGTATTCCATTTAAAATTGATAAGAAAACCTAAATACATTTACACACATAAGAAAAAAGGAAAAAAGAACATGCTAAATGGCACTACAGAGATCCAATCTGAAAATTTAAACCTAGACCTGTTCTGTTAAATAGGCAGCCACTAGCTATATGCAACAATTGAGCATTTGAAATACAGTTAGCCTAAATTGATACGTGCTGTAAATATAAAATACACCTTGGATTTCTAATATTTGATATTAAAAAAGAATGTATGCTATCTTATTAATAATTGTACATTAACTACATGTTGAGATGATAATATTTGGATATACAGTCATGCATTCCATAATGACAATTCAGTCAATGGTAGGTTGCATACACAATGTGGTCCCACAAGATTATAATACCCTATTTCTATTGTACCCTTTCTATGTTTAGACATTTTTAGATACACAAATACTTACTGTTGTGTTAAAACTACAGTTCAGTATAGTAACATGTTGTACAGGGTGGTACCCTAGAAGCAATAGGCTTGGTGTGTAGTAAGCCATACCATCTAGCTTTGTATAAGTATACTCTATGATCATTATACAACTATGAAATTGCCTAACAACACATTTTTTTTTGAGACGGAACCTCAAGCTGTCCCCCTGCTAGAGTGCTGTAGCATGACAGCTCACAGCAACCTCCAACTCCTGGGCTCAAGCAAGTCTCTTGCCTCAACCTCCCAAGTAGCTGGGACCACAGGCACCCACCACAACGCCTGGCTATTTTTTGGTTGCAGCTGTCATTGTTGTTTGGTGGGCCCAGGCTGGATTTGAACCCGCCACCTTAGCCACTTGAGCCACAGGCGCCGAGCCCTAACAACACATTTTTAAAAGCGTATTTAAAAGTGTTATTAAGTGACAGATGAGTGTATTGAGTTAAATAAAATATATCATTAAAATTAATTTCACCTATTTCCTTTTTATTTTTTAATGTAGCTACTACAAAGATTTTAATTACATATATGGCTTGCATTATATTTCTATGCAACAGTACTGATCTAGACTTTTGGAAAATCTGCAAAATACAGTTTCCTTAATAAATAAATTTCAAGAAATTGCTCTGCATAGTCAGTGCTTAAGAAAAACATTCAAAGGAAAAAGATAAGAGGAGAGATTTCTTGTATAACTAAGACATAAGAACTGTATCAACCAATTACAGTGCTTGATTCTAAACAGGACTTCAATTTTAAATAAAAATTGTTGGCTCGGCATCCATAGCTCAGTGAGTAAAGGCACCAGCCACATACACCAAAGCTGGCTAGTTCAAGCCCAGTCTGGGCCTGCTAAACAACAATGACAACTGCAACCAAAAAATAGCCAGGCATTGTGGTGGGCACCTGTAGTCCCAGCTATTCGGGAGGCTGAGGCAAGAGAATCGCTTGAGCCCAAGAGGTTGAGGTTTCTGTGAGCTGTGATGCCACAGCACTCTACCAAGGGCAACATGATGAGACTCTGTCTCAAAAAATAAATAAATAAGTAAATAAAAAACTGTTAACAAACTATCGTATATAGAACAGGGAGAATCTGAACACTGACTAGATATCTGATAGAAATCTAGAAAACTAGATTAATAGTTTTAGGCATGCTAATGGTATTGTTATTATGTTTAAAAAGTCTTTATCCTTTAGAGATAAATGCTGATATTTATGGATGAAATGATGTCTGAATTTGCTTCATAGTAACCTGTGTTGAGAGGAAGAAGGTCATGAATTCATCCTGTTGGGTGATGAATACATGGGGAATCAATATTGTCCGAAAAGTCTCACTAAAGTCACCATACACAGGGAAAATAGGAAATTGTAGCTAAATGTATCTTTATTCACAAAATGTTCATTATAAAATATTTACAGAATATTCTCTATGTATTAGCCACCTCTTTGTAAAATATTGAGTTTTAGAAATATTGAGTTTAGGCTCAGTGCTGGTAGCATGGTAGTTATAGCACTAGCAACATACACCAAGGCTGGTGGGTTCAAACCCAGCCCAGGCTGGCTAAAACAACAAAGACAACTGCAACAAAAAATAGCCAGGTGTTGTGGCAGGCACCCGTAGTCCCAGCAACTTGCGAGGCTGAGGCAAAGAACCGCTTAAGCCCAAGAGTTGGAGGTTGCTATGAGCTGTGACACCACGCACTCTACTGTGAGGGTGACACAGTGAGACTCTGTCTCAAAAAAAAAAACAAAACATATATTGAGTTTAGGTCTCAAGGAAACAATTAAGAGGAATGTCCAAAAGATAGCTGCAATTACTTCTGGACCTCAAGAAATATCTAGCCTAGATTTAAGATTATCATGATACAACACCTATCAAACAAAGCTAACCACATTATCTGCTATTTGTTTGTGTTTTTTTTTTTTTTTTTGAGACAGAGTCTTGCTCTGTTGTACAGGTTAGAGCGTAGTAGCATCATTATAGCTCACTGCAACCTCAAAATACTAGGCTCAAGAGATCTTCCTGTGTTAGCCTTCATGTCTGGCTAATTTTTTTCTTTTTAAGAGAGAGGGTTTTGCCACATTGCCAAGGCTAGTATCAAAACAACTGACCTCAAGCAATCTTCCTGCCTCAGCATCCCAAAGTGCTGGGATTACAGGTGTGGGAAATTTCACCTGGCATTATTTCATTTAAAACCTACAGACAACAAGATAGGGATATTAAATCCTAATTTATACTTGACGAGACTTACACTCATAGAGATTATATAACTTGTCAAAGGTCTTAACAGCTAGTAGTAGTGGAAGCCTGGGAATGGAATACAATTGTAATTAAGAAAGAACAGAGTCAAACAAAGAAACCTAAGTTAAAGTTATAGGAGATGAAAGGGTAAGAGGCCTGAGAAATAGAAAAGCCATGAGAGCTTTATTATTCTAAAACCAAAGAAGTTGGAATTTGAAGGAAGAAGCAGTTAACACAATCAAATAAAATCAGTTTTTGAAAATGTTCTCTTGGTCTTTTTTGTTTTGGTAAAATATAGCTAACATAAAAGTTAGCATTTTACCATATTTAAGTGCAGTTTTGTGGTATTAAGCACAATCACATTGTTCTGAAGCCATTATCACCATCCCTCTCTGGAACCTTTTCATCTTCCCAAACTGTAACTCTATACTCACTCAACAATATTTATCATTTCTGGGTGGTGCCTGTGGCTCAGTGGGTAGGGCGCTGGCCCCATACACCGAGGGTGGTGGGTTCAAACCTGGTCCCAGCCAAACTGCAACAAAAAATAGAAAATAGCTGGGCATCGTGGTGGGTGCCTGTAGTGCCAGCTATTCGGGAGGCTGAGGCAAGAGAATCGCCTAGTCCATGAGTTGGAGGCTGCTGTGAGCTATGATGCCACCGCACTCTACCGAGGGTGACAAAGTGAGACTCCATCTCAAAAAATAATAATGATTATTATTATTTATCATTTATCCCTCCCAACTCTAGCAATCATTATTCTACTTTCTGTCTCTATGACTAAGTATCTCATATAAATGGAGTCCTACAATATTTGTTCTTTTGTGACTGACTTATTTCATTTAGCATGATGTCTTCAAGGTTCATCCATGTGGTAGAATCTGTCAGATTTTCCTTCCTTTTTAGGGCTGATTAATATTCTATTGTATATATACATCACATTTTATTTATCCATTCATCTGTTGTTGGACATTTGAGTTGCTCCCACCTTTTGGGTATTGTAAATTATTCTGCTATGAAGATGAATGTAAAAATATCTGTTAAAAACAATCCAATTACAGCTCAGCGCCTGTGGCTCAAGTGTCTAAGGCGCCAGCCACATACACCTAAGGTGGCCGGTTCGAATCCAGCCTGCCCACCAAACAACCAAACGGCTGCAACCAAAAAACAGCCAGGCGTTGTGGTGGGCGCCTGTAGTCCCAGCTACTTGGGAGGCTGAGGCAGGAGACTCACTTGAGCCCAGGAGTTGGAGGTTGCTGCGAGCTGTGATACCATGGCATTCTACCCAGGGGGACAGCTTGAGGCTCTGTCTCAAAAAAAAAAAAAAAAAATCCAATTAAAAAATGGATAAATACAGGAGTAATAGGTCACAGTGGGTAATGATAGGGCAGTTTCAAAAAAGGACAAATGACCTGAACATACATTTTTTTAAAAGAAGAAATACAAATGGGTAACAGTTCATGACAAAGTGCTTAACATCACTAATCATCAGGGAAATGCAAAACCACACAATGAGGCATTATCTCATTCTAGTTAGGATGGCTATTGTGAAAAAGACAAAAACTAAATGCTCGGTTCCTGTGGCTTAAATGGCTAAGGTGCCAGCCATATACACCTGAGCTGGTGGGTTTGAATCCATCCCAGACCTGCCAAACAACAATGATAGCTGCAACCAAGAAACAGCCAGGCGTTGTGGTAGGCACCTGTAGTCCCAGTTACTTGGGAGGCAGAGGCAGGAGAATCGCTTGAGCCCAGGAGCTGGAGGTTGCTGTGAGCTGTGATGCTATAGCACTCTACCTAGGGCGACAAGCTTGAGGCTCTGTCTCTAAACAAACAAACAAAAAAAAACTAATGCTAGCAAGGATGCAGCAACAAAGTAACTCTTACACACTGCTGGTAGAAATGTAAACTTGTATAACCACTATGGAGGTTCCTCAAAACCCTACAAATACAACTACCATAAGATCCAGCAATCCAGCAATCCACTGGGAATTTATCCAAAAGAAAGCATTACATTTAAGAGACATCTGCACAACAATGTTTACTGCAGAATGATTCACAATAGCCAAGATATGGAATCAACCTAGGTGTCCAACACAGATGAATGGATAAAGAAAATGTGATATAGGCTCAGCCCCTGTAACTCAGCAGCTAGGGTACCAACCACGTACATCGGAGCTGGGGGGCTTGAATCCAGCCTGGGCCTTCCAAACAACAACAATTACAACCAAAAAATAGGTGGGTGCTGTGGCGGGTACCTGTAGTCCCAGCTACTTGGAGGCTAAGACAAGAGAATTGCTTAAGCCCAACAATTGGAGGTTGCTGTGAGCTGTGACACCACAGCACTCTACTGAGGGTGACAAAGTGAGACTCTGTCTCAAAAAAAAAAAAACACAAAACAACATAGTATATATAAGCAGTGGAATACTATTCAGCCACAAAAAAAGAACAAATGAAATAAGCCAGGAACAGAAAGTTAAATACTATATTCTCTCATTCATTTGTGGAAGCTAAAAAAAGTTGATCTCTTAGAAGTAAAAAGTAGAACAGAAGATAGCAGATAGCAGAGGATACAAAATCACAGTAGACAGAAGGTTGTGTGTGATGATTAGCAAAGTCCATCACTCTTGACAAAATAGCTTAGGCTGTGGTGAGTACAATGGTTATTTATAAATAAGATTATATATTTCATGCACATCATAATTTATAATTCTGTATAACACTGTGAAATGTAGATATATTTTTCCACTCATTATCTCAAGTAGTGCTAAAAGAAAAAAAAGAGATGATTATTTTGATTATTCAAGCACAAAGTCCAATCCTACCTGATTATATACTGGATCCATGGCATTTGCAGCTAATAAGTGCCATGAAAGAAATGCTCCTGGTACACAGTAGACATTTCTTTTAAATGTAATTTGTTTTGTTGTTGAGACAGTCTCACTCTGTTGCTTAGGCTAGAGTACCGTAACATCAGCCTAGCTCACAGCAACCTCAAACTTTTAGGCTGAAGAGATCCTCTTCCTTCAGCCTCCTGAATAGTTGGGGCTACAGGAACCTGGCATAATGCCCACTTGAGGCTACTTTTTGTATTTTTAGTAGGGCTCTTGCTCACTGAACTCCTAAACTCAAGCAATCCTCACACCTAGGCCTCTGCCTCCCAGAGGGCTAGGATTACAGGCATGAGCTGCCTTACTCCAGCTGGGTCAGTTTCCCTATGCTGTCTCCTGAAATGGCTACCAATAAATGAGATGAAAGATAACATAAGTTCTGTCGATGAAACAGACTATATATAAATCCAAGAAATGATCGTTTTTACTAACAAGTCTCACAAAGAAAGAGAGAAAAGGGAAAGAGAAGTCTTAAACAGCTAATTCTACATTAAAGTGGGATGGAAAAAATACACTGAGTTTCACAGTGAGCCTGAAAGACAAAATATGTATATCAACTTCCTAAAAATGATCACTTTTGATTCATCTTCTTTTGGAAAGGTACAAATTAGATGACAAAATGTTAACACAAAGTATACTGGCCACACTGATACAATGTGGAAAAAATTTACACAAAAAAGTAGAGTGAAGCAGTTGGGACAAGAATAGTAACTTCACTTATCCTTATTTATGTATTGAGAAAGACTAGATTTCTTTGTATTGCCAACATGTGTAAATGAACAAAAGTGCACTGCAAAAAGAAAGGGAAGTAGATATCCCATGAGTTTACTGTCAGTTTTCACTTTGTGTGGCAAGTTTCAAAGAGTTTAAGAAATTGAAGAGCAATTATTACAACTGATAGTTCAACTGAGGTAGTAGAAGCTCAGTTTTTTCTTACTCACAGTGTGCTACAATTAAAACAAGCAAGCAGGAAAGTAAAAAACCCGGCCATGTAGTCTGAAACCTGCTGGGCTGAAGGGGAGTGGCAGTCATCAATACACGCTCCTCTCTTTAGTTAAGATGCTAGTTTACAAAGGGTTTACAGAAAGCAGGCATCTGCAAATGAAGTAGTAAATTATCTTCAAATTTTGGTAAGCCTCTGTGTTTAGATTGTATGAATCCTGTAGCCGATCTCTAGGATTTCTGACTAATGGATCAGGGACTGGACAATCAATGCCAAGGGGGTGGCCAGGCGGGCTGGCTCACACCTATAACCCCAGCACTCTGGGAGGCTGAGGCTCACCGGTTCGAGACCAGCCTGAGCAATAGGGAGACCCCCGTCTCTTAAAAAAAAAAAAAAAAAGAAAATAGCTAGGCGTTGGCGGGGGTGGGGTGTGGGGAGGAGCGCCTGTAGTCTCAGCTACTTGGGAGGCTGAGACAAGAGAATGGCTTGAGCCCAAGAATTTGAGGTTGCTGTGAGCTGTGACACCATGGCCTCAACTCAGGGTGACTGAGTGAGACTCTGTCTCTAGGAAAACAAAAATACGAAGGGAGTCACATCTTCAGAATGGTCTAAGATTTCACCTTGAGGAAAGAAATCATTTTTTTCTAGCAACTGGTCTCACTTGCAGAAAATGTGTGAAAGTGATTTTCCGCCCCAAAAGGGGAGTTTTGGGACTAAACGTAAGACAAAAAACCTCCACGAGTGGTCATAAAAAACCAAAACTGAGGCTCGGTGCCTGTGGCTCAAGTGGCTAAGGCACATACACCTAAGGTGGTGGGTTCGAATCCAGCCCGGGCTGCCAAACAACAATGACGGCTGCAACCAAAAAATAGCCCGGCGTTGTGGTGGGCGCCTGTGGTCCCAGCTACTTGGGAGGCTGAGCCAGGAGACTCCCTTGAGCCCAGGAGCTGGAGGTTGCTGTGAGCTGTGATGCCATGGCACTCTACCCAGGCGGATAGCTTGAGGCTCTGTCTCAAAAAAAAAAAAAAAACCCGATACTGAGGAAGTTGATGGATCAAGTCCCCCATCTAAGGAAATAGGTTTTCGAGAAGTGACCACACAGTGACACAAAGTGATCAGTAAGGACACGGCACTAAATACAGGGGAGCCAGCAGACACCTCTCTCCTCGTACCCGCTTCCCGCAGGGTTGTGACAGTGCTCCGGCGTCCTGCGAACAGCCTCTCTGAGAGAGAAACGCCCACCTCAGCCACCAAGCATCCCCACAAAGCTGCAGCCGGGCCGAGGGGGTCCGAGCCAGGACGCCCCAGGGAAAGGGAGAGCGCGGGAAACGCCACCTGAGGCGGACGGGGGCGCACGCGGGGCACGAGACGGCTCGGCCAGTCCTACCTGCCCAGCTCCCGCAGGGCGGGGATCATGGAAGCCAGCTCCAGGCCATGCTCGCCCATGATAAGACCGTGTCCACCACACAGCGCGGGCAGTCGGCTTCTCCACAGCTACCTCTGGTGGAAAGGCGCGGGCTTGGATGGGTCCTCGCCGGGACCAAAACTCCTCCCGGAAGCAGGGCTGGTCGGTAGTCGGCCGAGCCCTTTTCTAGGTAGGACCCGGGGGAAGCCCAGAGGCCGTAAGGGGGCGGGGTCAGCAGGCGAGGCGAGACTCTATATCTGGCTTCCCGGGGCTGTTCGGGTCTTTGCTCTGAGCACCGCGCGAGCGACCTCTGTGGATAGTTTTGATTTAGAGCGGCCGGGCTCTGCTACTCAATGCTGGCTTCAGGGATGAGGACTCAGCGGAGCGAGACCCCCGGATCTGGGAAAGAAAGGGGCTTGACGACCACAAGCACAGACTCACTTCATTAATGTGAGAGTAAAGGCCAAGAGTAGAGTCCAGGTTTTCCAGGAGTAAGGCCCCCATATGTTAAATGTTCCTCATTTTCCCACCATTTTTGCCGGTCTTTCTGAGAGACGCACTGTCTGACAATTAAGTTCGCGAATCGTTTGTAGAAAAAGTGCTACTACAGGGCACCTTCGAAGTACTCCCCTTAGGAAGCTGTGCATCCACGCCTCGTCTACCCTTCTAGGACTAATTCGCAAATTTAATTGTCAATTCTGAACCTTCCAAAATTGCTTCGATGGTGGACTAGGCGCTGGCATAGCTTCCTAAGGGGAGTACTTCGAAGATGACCATCGTGATATTCAGCAATAAGGTATGTAGCACTTTTTCTAGGATCAGTTCAGGAACTTAATTGTTTGACCTTCCTACAGGGCAAAAGGTGGGTTTTTCCCTGTTTCTTCCATTTCAATACTTTTTTTTCAACTTAAAGTCTCTCTTAGGTTTACTTGAAGCTCCTACCAGCCTTTAATATTTCAAACTGAGGGGCCGGGCGTGGTGGCTCACACCTTTAATCCTAGCACTCTGGGAGGCCGAGGCAGGTGGATTGCCTGAACTCAAGGTTCCAGACCAACCTGAGCAAGGATGAGGCCCTGTCTCTAAACAAACAAACAAAATAGCCGTTGTGGCGGGCACATGTAGTTCCAGTTACTGGGAGGCTGAGGTAAGAGAATCTCTGGAGCTCAGGAGTTTGAGGTTGCTGTGAGCTGTGAGGTGAGAGCACTCTACCAAGGGTGACAAAGTAAGACTCTGTCTCAAAAAATATACATATTTCAGAATGAGATTGGATTGAATTTATATGTCTTATCAAATCAGTAGCAGTACTGTGCATGAAAATTTCACCACTATGTGCGTATACAACCTGTGATTTAATTTTTAAAGTAAGTCAGTGGATTTCAGATATAGATATTTTCTAGGTCAAGTCAATTTATTAGAAAGATGGCCGAAATAAGAGACTTGACATGTTGAAATTATGTATTTAATCAGGCAAAGCCATGCAATGTGCTTAACATTTTTCTTTGGCATATGAGGATAATTATTAATACAATATTCAACCCCCCACCTCACCCTCAAATGATGGAAGATAGGCGTATGCTCTTGTCTCAGGGACTCTGCATTTTCTGTACCCTTTGCTTTGACTTTGAAAACCTCATTGGCCTCTTGTCTTCATGCATTTGCCCAAATAATGCCAGAGAGCCTCATATAAACTAGCACACATGCACTCAAACTTTTTCTTTCCCCTCATCCTCTAGTTTTCTTCATGGGACTTAGAACCAAATGATATATTACATATTATTTTATTGGCTGTCTCCAATTAGAATATAAGCTCCTCGAGAACAAAGTCTTAACTGTTTTGTTCACTGCTAGATACCTAAGACCTAAAACAGTGCTTAGCACATAGTTCAGTAACTATTTGTTGAATACTTGAACGGTATAGAACATGGGTCCTACAAAAGTTCTCATTCCATCTACTATTAACTATGTGATCTCAGTAAAGTTACTTAACCTCCCTGCTTTTTCATCCGTAAAATGGGATTTATAATAGCTACTTCACAAGATTTCAGAAAAGATTAAATAAAAAGCAATAGTCAAAAAAGTAGAACACCATTTTGTCAACAGAAAAGAAATCATACTCTGTAAAATAATTTAAAGAGGTTTGTTCTGAACCAAATTTGAGGACCGTGAGTTGGAACCATGCCCAAAAAACCTTGAGCAAATGGACTCAGTTTGGTTTTATATATTTCAGGGAGGTAAGAATTACAGGTAAAGCCTTATATCAATGCATGAAAGGCATACATTGCTTTGGCCTGAAAAGGTGGGGCATCTCAAAACTGGGGCCCACAAGTTATAGGTGGATTTAAAGATTCTTTAGTTGACAATTGGCTGAAAGTTAGCTCTGTCTAATACAGTACGAGAGAGTGAAAAGGAATGCTGAGTTAAGATAAGGATCTGTTGGCTCTGCGCCTGTGGCTCAAGCGGCTAAGGCGCCAGCCACATACACCTAACGTGGTGGATTCGAATCCCCAGTCCGGGCAGCCAAACGACAATGATGGCTGCAACCAAAAAATGGCCGGGTGTTGTGGTGGGCGCCTGTAGTCCCAGCTACTTGGGAGGCTGAGGCAGGAGACTCGCTTGAGCTCAGGAGTTGGAGGTTGCTGTGAGCTGTGATGCCATGGCACTCTGCCCAGGGGGATAGCTTGAGGCTCCGTCTCAAAAAAAAAAAAAAAAAGGTAAGGATCTGTTGATCAGAGACAAACTACAAGACATGTACAGACTCAAGTGATTTATTGTGCATGTTGAGGATCTACAGGTAGGTCTTGCATAGCTTTAGAACTCTTAATGAGGCACAAAGGACATCTCTAAGAAGCCAAGGGGACACGATGCATGTCTGATCTTTCAAATGGCTAGCAACTCTGTTATAGAAGATCCCATGGGTCAAGATGGAGATCCAGTCAGTCAGCTGCTGAGGAAGAATCTTAAGATTTTATTTTAGTTCACAATTTCTTAGTTAAAATAAATGAGTTATGCTATATATGCCAAACAATGTTGATTCTTAAAATTATATTGAGTGAAAAGGCACATTTCAAAGATATACATAGTAGTGTCATTGTTTATGCACAATGCTAAAGTCACAAAATAATGCTTTATGTGAGTTATACATATATAGGATAAAAGTATAAAACACGATAAGAAAGGATATATATCAATGCTAGGATAGTCATACCTCTGAAAAGAGAGAGAAAGGAATGAAATGATGAGTAGTATGTGAGGTAATTGACAAATTTTGTTTGATCTATTTAGATGAATATTACATTACTATTTATATCTGTGTAGTTAGGATATTCCAAAATGTATAAAAAATAAATATACTTTTAGGGCGGTGCCTGTGGCTCAAAGGAGTAGGGCACCTGCCCCATATGCTGGAGGTGGTGGGTTCAAACCCAGCCCCAGCCAAAAAAAAAAAAAAAGAGAGAATTAAAAAATAAATATACTTTTAAAAGCTTAAGTGAGGCAATACATCTGAAAAAGCGTTTATCAACTAAAATTAACAAATGTCAGCTATTATCTTTAGTTAATATGAAGAAAAATTATAAAAATGACAATGCTATCTGGAAGGGAATAGCTGAGTAGGATCATAATTCTAAAAAGCAGTGTAAATCTACAAACAATAGAGCCTTAGAAATCCAGTTTAATTCAAAATAATATTTTTTGTGTAAGATACTGTGTTAGTACTTCCATACAGACATAAGGATGAGGAAGAGCAAGTCAGTTTCGAGTAATGTATAATTTGTGGATATAATAAGGATATGATCAGAACCCAGAATATTAAAAAGAAAGCAAAATCTGATGAATTCCATGAAAAAGATATAAATAGCATGCATTTTGAAAATAGAGGAAGAGGGCTGGGTGCAATGGCTCACCCCTGTAATCCTAGAACTCTGGGAATCCAAGGCATGAGGATCACTTGAGCTCAGGCGTTTGAGACCAACCTGGGCAAAGGGAGATCCCCATCTCTAATAAAATTAGAAAAACTAGCTGTGCATTGTAGCAGATATCTATAGTCCTAGCTACTCAGGAGGCTAAGGCAAAATGATAACCTGAGGCCAAGAGATTGAGGTTGTTGTGAACTAGGCTGACATCATGGCACTCTGCCTAGGGCAACAGAGTGAGATTCTGTCTCAATAAAATAAAATAAAATAATAAAAAAATAAACATAAAGGAAGAGATCATTTACTCCAGCAAAAAGAGAAGGTGGATCAGGAAGGGGCCAATGAGAAAATGTCACCATATTGAGATGGATGAGCAGGATGTGAAGGGACAAAAGTTGAAGAAGAGGAATATATTCTAACTATAAACAAAAAGCATACTGATGGAGGGATGCAGTCCAGTCTGCCTGGCATTAGGGAACATTTAAAGCAGGCATCCTCAAACTAAGGCCCGCGGACCACATGCAGCCTGCCTAGGACATTTATCCCGCCCACCAGGTGTTTTTGCCACCATTGCCTGTCCTTAGCAGCCAACTCATCTTGGGGCCAGCAGTCCGGCCCTCCATTGGTCTGAGGGACAGTGAAGTGGCCCCTGTTTAAAAAGTTTGAGGACCCCTGATTTAAAGTAATCTGAAATGCAAACTTTAGTAAGTAACAGAGAGGCACTAGAAGATTTTATGTAATGAGTGATGGTCAAAGCTACACTTGAATTTGCCAGGAGAGTTTAGGACAGAATAAAAGGTTCATTTCAAGAAATCAGACATCTTTAGCAATATATCAGTACCTCCCTCAAATTACCCACATATTTTTCTCCTCCATGAAACTTTTTGAAATAATTTTTTTTTTTTTTGAGACAGAGCCTCAAGCTATCCCACTGGGTAAAGTGCTGTGGCTTCACAGCTCACAGCAACCTCCAACTCCTGGGCTCAAGTGAGTCTCCTGCCTCAGCCTCCCAGGTAGCCAGGACCACAGGTGCCCACCACAATGCCCAGCTATTTTTTGGTTGCAGTCATCATTGTTGTTTGGCAGGTCCGGGCTGGATTAGAACCCGCCACCTTAGGTGTACGTAGCTGGCACCTTAGCCACTTGAGCCACAGGCACCAAGCCAAAATAATTTCTCATACAGGTTGATCCTATTTCCTTGAGTCCTTAACCTTTGTATACTATTCTCTCTGTCCTGTTTGCCCCCATCCCATACCCTTAAATGTTTCTTACCAGAATCACTAATGACTTTAATATGACTAAATCCAAAGGATGTTGCTGAGTTCTTTCCTTTGTTGACTTCTTAGCAGCATTTGACAACATAGGCCACTGCCTCCTTCTTGGAATACTTCTTTGGTCTACATGAGTCTGTCTTTTGTTAGCAATACTTCCTTTGCCATTTCCTTAACTGTTGGTATTCCTCAAGATCGTAAAGTTTCCTTCTCTTTTTTATTCTTGCACTTTCCATCTGCTGATCACTCCCACATTCATTGCTTCTTCCCTGATCTCTTTTCAAGCTTTATATTTCATGTATTTACCTCTCTATTGAACCTCTTCTCTTGAATATTTCCCAGGCGTTTGGGGTTTTTTGCTTAACTTTTGAGTATGAGGAGTTTCAATTATATACAAAAGTAGATAAAACAGAATAAGGAACTCCTTTATGCCCATCACTCAACCAATAATTATCAGCATATGGTAAATCATTGTTTCATCTATATCAACACTTACTTCCCCATCTCCATTGGATAACTTTAAAGAAAATTCAAGACATCATATCAATTTATCTGTAAATAGTTTAATTCACATCTCTAGAGGATAAGGACTCATTTCTATCTCCTAAAGATCAAACCTTTCCACTTCCCTCCAAACCCCCTTACCAATATTCTAGTATTAGGCCATAATCACCTCTTGCCAAAATTATTTCAATAGTCTTCTGGCTTGTCTGTCTTTCTTTAGGCTTTTTTCCCTTTCTAATATATTCTCTATACCGGGAATTGGAGTATCTCCCATCTTTTTTTATTGTTTAATAGCATTGTTGAAATTTTTTAAATGGGTACTCCAATGTATGCATATTTTATTAACAATATATATTTAGTGCTATATTCTAATATACATAAAATTCATGATATGTGGGCTGGATGCAGTGGCTCACACCTGTAGTCCTAACACTCTAGGAGGCTGAGGTGGGTGGATTGTCTGAGTTCACAGGTTCGAAACCAGCCTGAGCCAGAGCGAAACATCTCTAAAAATAGCTGGGCATTGTGGTGGGCACCTATAGTCCCCAGCTACTTGGGAGGCTGAGGCAAGAGAATTGCTTAAGCCCAAGAGTTAGAGATTGCTGTGAGCTGTGACACCATGGCATTCTACCAAGGGCGACAAAGTGAAACTGTCTCAAAAAAAAAATCATGATATGTAAATTTGGACTTAATACAACTGTCAATTGGTTCCTGTGTTCCATTCAGCCCTCTTTTTATCATTTACAGAGATGGAGTATGGAGGAGAAGGTGAGGCAGGAAGTAGGGAGGTGTTTGTGCAGAGGTGTCCAACCTGCGGCCTGAGGACCACATACTGATTTTGTGAGGACTTTTTTGGCTTATCTGTGGTGTTGGATACCATGAAAAATATTCAAGGATTCTCTTTTTTTGCTAATGAGCTTTCTTAGGGTTTGTGTGTTTAATATGGGACCCAAGACAGCTCTTTGTCTAATGTGTGGCAGAAGAAAGAAAAGGTTGGACACCCCTGTGTTAGTTGGCCCTGGTGTCCCAGTGTCTAGATCAAGCTGACACAGGGGGTATTAATCAATGTAGTAGAAATTCCAGTCATGTGTATAGATTTGTCCCCATTGATGATTAAACTAAGGTGGAAAATGACCACCAGGTGGTACTACAACCCAGGTGAGACCAACCTGGTTCTCAGCCAGATGCCCAAACCCCTTCTCGTTGGCTAGCTGTTAAGTTCCATTATAATGTACTGAATTTTAAAAATTCTATTTAACAGTATTTTGACAGAATTTAACTGTATAGCTCATATCATTAAATATATGCTAAAATAGAAAACTTAAAGAAATGAAATAAAAATATAAACAATTTTACAAGATCCTTTCTACGCCTGAATGGACTCCAGTGAATACCTCTTGGATGCAATACTCAATAAGGTGATATTGATATTGTCTGGAGTTGTTCTACACAACACACACAGCAACTTTTTCAATACCTGAATATGATCTGGCCATCCCCTTCTTTAATAGCTTGGCTATGTGTTGAATATGATCAGACATAGCATGAAGGTAAAAAGGGACACATTGTTGGTTTTCATTGAATAAGGCCTCAAATAATAGACAACATAACCCCAAGCCAACATTCAGAAACTGAACAGCACGTAATAAGTGATCCTATGCAGCCAAATCACACTAACATATTTGTTCTGTTTAGTGGAAACATTGCAAAACTTCATTACAAAATATTTAGTTATCATAAAGTAACTTAAAATATTTAAGAAACTTCATAGTAAAGCCATTTATCTTCCTATTCCTGTGGCAGTTTCATATCTACTAAGTTTATATTATAAAACTAGGTCTTCACTGTTTTTGGAGACAACTCAGAAATAAGGGCATGGACTACTTTCCCAGGCATTCAGGAGATTTCTATCTCAGTTATGAATTACCTTCATTTACATTGCTAAGGTCCTGGTGTGACCCTAAAATTATGTAAAGTGTATTGGAATAGCAATAATTATTTGCATTTATAATGTATATACATATATATATATATATTTTGGGACAGAGCCTCAAACTATCCCCCTGGGTAGAGTGCCCTGGCATCACAGCTCATAGCAACCTCCAACTCCTGGGCTCAAGCAAGTCTCCTGTCTCAGCCTCCCAAGTAGCTGGGACCACAGGCACCTGCTATAACGCCTGGCTAGTTTTTGGTTGTAGTCGTCATTGTTGTTTTGGTGGGCCTGGGCTGGATTCGAACCCGCTACCTTAGGTGTATGTGGCTGACGCCTTAGCCACTTGAGCCACAGATACCGATCCTATAGTATATATTTTTGAGACAGAGTTTCACCTTGTTGCCCTCAGTAGAGTGCCATGGCATCAAAGCTCTAAGCAACCTCAAACTCTTGGGCTCAAGCAGTCCTCTTGTCTTAGCATCCCAAGTACCTGAGAGCATATGCACCTGCCACTACGCCCAACTTGTTTTTCTATTTTTGGTCAGCTGGTTGTCTGGAACTCCTGAGCTCAAGCAATCCACCTCCCTCAGCCTCCCAGAGTGCTAACTTTACAGGCACAAGCCACTGCACCCAGCCTATGATATATTTTTTTTAGAGATAGGGTCTCAGTTTTTTTGCCCACACTCAAGTGCAGTGGTGCAATCATAGCTCATTGTAGCCTTGAACTTCTGGGCTCAAACAGTTTTCCTATCTCAACCTCCCAAGTAGCTAGGATTACAGGCATACACCACCATGCCCAGTTAATTTTCTTATTTTTTGTAGAGACAAGGTCTCCTTATGTTGTCCAGGCTAGGCTTGCGCAAAGTGAGCATGCATCAGAATCACCTGGAGAGCTTCTGATTCAATAGATCTGAACGAAAACTAAATGATTATTTATTTATTTATTTTAGACAGTCTATCTCAGTTGCCCAGGAAAGGGTGCGGTGGTGTCACCCTAGCTTACTACAACCTCAAACTCCTGGGTCAAGCAACCCTCTTGCCTTAGCTCCCTGCGTTGCTGGAACCACAGGCATGCACCACCATACCTGGCTAATTTTTTCTAATTTGGGCAAAAACGGGGGCTCAGTCTTGCTCAGACTATTGTCAAATTCCCAACTTCATGTGACTCCCCCACCTTGGCCTCCCGAGTGCTAGGTTTACAGGCATGAACCACCTCAGCTGGCCAGGAATTTTAATTTTTATTATATCACATCCATACATGTTTTTCTTTATGGCTTCTGGGTTTGAGCCTGAGGGGAAGGTTAACCACAAGGTTAAAAATGTTGTTTTGTATTTTCTCCTAAGATTTTTATTCTTCAGTTTCCTGTCATTACTTTTCTCATTTATCTATATATCATTTTTGAGCAAGACAGCTTGTTTCTCAAATGGACAGTGCATATGTCAGGACTGAAGTATCTTTGCTAGTTTAAGAATAAAGGTTTGTTGTTCTTATTTTTCTTCTCAGTCTCACTCTGTCACCTTGGATAGGGTGCCCTTATGTCATCATAGATCACAGCAACCTCAAATTCTTGGGCTCAAGCCATCCTCCTGCTTCAGCCTGCCAAGTAGCTAAAACTAGAGGGACCCGACATGACGCCCAGCTCATTTTTCTACTTTTTTCTTCCTATTTTTAGTAGATACAGGGATCTCTCTCTTGCTCAGGTGGGTCTTGAACTCCTGAGCTCAAGAGATCCTCCTGCCTCAGCCTCCCAGGGTGTTAGGATTACAGGTGTGAGCTACCATACTAGGCCTCACTTTTCTATTTTTAGTAGAGATGGGGACTTGCTCTCTCTCAGGCTTGCCTGAAACTCTGGAGCTCAAGCAATCTTTAGATCTTGGCTTCCCAGGATTATAGATGTGAGCCATCATGCCTGGCCCCAATAAAAGAATTAAGGGATCTAGATGATATACAGGGTCTTTGGGAGAAATAGACTTCATAATGAGTATTCAAGAATTCCCCAAATTACAGTCAAGACCATTGCTAACTCTGAAAAAAATCAGAAAGTTGCAGAATTAGGAATCTGCCAAAAGGGGGTTATATCTTGCTTCTCTCATATAATTCAAATCTGAATCAAGGTTTTACATAGCTTGGTAGAATCTAAATCATATTTGGAATCCTAGCTACAGGAGACTGGGGGAAATACTGGATTTAGCTTCCAGGAAGGCATCCAAGAAGAGAACTGGGCGATCCATGCATGATATCTGTTACTATGTTACTGATTAGTTCGTCATTTTCTTATTATTTTGAAATGCCATTATTTTTATGAATTAACTAAGTTAATTAAAAGATATTTGGGAACAATCAATAGTCTCTGCCACACTCCACAGCTCTTTTATAGTTTCCCATTTATTTCAATTAATGTTGTACACGATTTTATTTTCTCCAAATGAAGAGGAGCAAGGTGCTGGAGGAGGGTGGAGAATGTAGTAAACTGCCCCAGGACATTCTTCTAGGCCCTAAAGCCATTTTTTTCTACTACCACCTGTTGAGCTGACTCATTCTGGAATAACTGTTCAACTTGACCTTCCAGTTGCCGGTCTGTATCTATTTTGAAACTGAAACTATCCATTTAGTTTTTTATTTCAGTTATCACATTTTTAAATTTCCAAATACATAGTTAAATTATTTTGTATGTAAGACATCTCATGTTTCTCCAAAGATATTAATTATACTTTGCAAATGTCTTTTTTCTTTATCACTAGTTGTAAAAATGGTGCCTCTCTTGTGGTAATTTTTTTCCAAGTGTATAAATAATGTGTTACTTGTTCCATTTTGCGTTTTAGAAGCTCTGTTTACTTTGCCTTTTTATTTACTGTATCCATTATCTGCCAAATTTGCTGTGTAAGGAACAGCTCTTTTTTTTTTTTTGAGGCAGAGCCTCAAGCTGTCCCCCTGGGTAGAGTGCTGTGGCATCAAAGCTCACAGCAACCTCCAACTCCTGGGCTCAAGCGAGTCTCCTGCCTCCCAAGTAGCTGGGACCACAGGCGCCCGCCACAATGCCCAGCTGTTTTTTGGTTGCAGCCATCATTGTTGTTTGGCGGGCCCGGGCTGGATTTGAACCCGCCACCTTAGGTGTATGTGGCTGGCGCCTTAGCCACTTGAGCCACAGGCGCCGAGCCAGGAACAGCTCTTATAAAGCAAGAGTGTATTGATAGCTCATCTTCAAACTGAGGGAGACTGGTGCTCTTCCTGGCAGTCTATAGCTTCCTGGATCATAATTTAGAACCATTTGGGGAGGAAGAAGGAATTGACTTAGCCTCTCTGCTCTAAATCTCTTTCCCCAGGTACCTCCTTGACCATTGCCTCAGTGCTGTCCTCACTACTTCTTGATCTGATGACTGTGAGCTTGATCAAACTGTGAGTTTGCACTCCCTCAACTACTCTGAGTTGAATATTCCTAAGGGGGGACAGACTCACTCTGTTGCTGGGGCTGGAATGCAGTGGTGCAATCATAGCTTACTACAGCCTCAAACTTTTGGGCTCAAGTGATCTTCCTGCATCAGCCTGCCAAGCTAATTTTATATTTTTGTGGAGAGAGGGTCTTGCTATGTTGCTCAGGCTAGTCTCTAACTCCTGGCCTCAACTGACCCTCCCACCCCAGCCTCCCAAAATGCTAGGGTTACAGGCATGAGGCACCATACCTGGTCTCCATTTTGATTTTCTGGGATATGACCTATCCGCATTTTGTCTTTTCTCAACCTTTCTGGTTTGTTGATGGCAATTTTTCTAGTTTACCTAGGATATGTTTTACTTTCAAAAAGTACCTTCTTTATCATTTCATGGGATTTTACATGGTAGATACGTTGTAGATGTGTGTGCTTGGCTGATTATTTCAATCTAACCTCCATTAAATTCTGCGTATATGTGTATGTGATTAAATTCTGTGCATATGGTTGTGTGAGAGGGAGAGAAAGAGAAATCTTGTTTTGCACTATTTTTGTCTTATTTCTCAGATTATTTATTTATTCATTTATTTTGAGACAGAGTCTCACTATGTTGCCCTTGGTAGAGTGCTGTGGCATCACAACTCACAGCAACCCCAAACTCTTGGACTTAAGTGATTCTCTTGCCTTCAGCTTCCCAAGTAGCTGGGACTGCAGGTGCTCACCACAATGCCTGGCTATTTTCTTTGTTGTAGTTGTCATTGTTGTTTGGCAGGCCCAGGCTGAGTTCGAACCTGCCAGCCCCAGTGTATGTGGCTGGTGCCCTAGCCACTGAGCTATAGGGGCCAAGCCCTAACATTATTTTTTTCCTCTAAATGATTTTAACAAATAAAAAAGAATAACTAAAAGTCATAAATCTAGAGTTGAGCCGACTACTAAATCTTAGCTTTTTCACTTGTGTACTTTTTTATCTACTCTCTTTGTTGTGAAAAAAGCAGTCAAATAAACTAAATATGTTCACATCACATTTTCTGGTATTATTTGAAATGCACCTGCTTTTCCTGAAATGAGATGTAAAATTGGTGCCTATAGGTAGCAGCTGATTTCAGAATTAGGATCAGGGCTGGGTGGCAGATGGGTATTTATAAGTATTTTAGAAAACATCAGAGGATGGGGAATGAACTATTAATAATACAACCATATTCACAGAGACTCAGCTATAATTCAGAATGTCTGTTTTATTTTTTTTTCCTTTGGAGTACAAGATGTATCGTAATTTAACAGAGGCCAGTATTATAGTAACTATTTTGTAGCACAAATTTTGGATTGAACTTGAATTAGAACCCTGTCCACCATTCACTGTCTTTATTACTTAATATTTCTAAATCTCCACTTTTGTCCTTGTGAATATTAAATGAGATAAAGAGGCATAGTAGCTAGCACATAGAAAATATGGAATAGTGTTAGCCTCTTAGGCCTAACTGGGCAGCCACCTTTGACCTGACCTGCTCTAATCCCATGACCTTAACCCTTGAGACATGTACCTATGTGCATAGTCTCAGGGGCAATTAGTTACAGGAACATGCAATATATGTCTCTGTGCAAGGCCTCAGGAAACCAAGATAACATAATTCCAGGGGTCTGAGATCCTTGTAAAAGCTCTAAAAGAAAATATGTAACTTCCCTATAAGATTTCCTATATAAGATGTAGCCTGAGTACCAATAAACTGTTACACAGCTTAGGCTGGTAACTATACCCTACCTCTTGTGTCTTGTGAGTCTTTGTCTATCTGTGTGTTCCAAGGCTCTGCTCTACTCTCTCAGACTCGGCACTTAGAGCGCAGGTCGCTCTGGGTCGGTAACAAACCGACAGAATAGGGCAGTGCCTGTGGCTCAAAGGAGTAGGGCGCCGGCCCCATATACCAGAGATGGCGAGATCAAACCCGGCCCCAACCAAAAACTGCAAAAAACAAAGAAAACACGGAATAAACAATAGCAGTGCTGGTGAAGATGATGGTGGTGGTGACCACCAGAGTTCTGTTCTTTTTTTTTTTTTTTGAGACAGTGTCTCATTTTGTCCCCCTCAGTAAAGTGCCATGGTGTCTTGGCTCACAGCAACCTGAAACTCTTGGACTTAAGAGATTCTCCTGCCTCAATTGCTAGAGTAGCTGGGTCTATACGAACCTACCACAATACCTGGCTATTTTTAGAGATGGGGTCTCACTCTAGCTCAGTCTGGTCTCCAACTCCTGAGCTCAGGCAATCCACCGCCTTGGGCTCCCAGAGTGCTAGGATTATAGGCATGAGCCACCATGGCTGGCCTATTGTTCTGTTCTTTATTGTAGCCCTTCAGGATCAATGAATCTGGGAAATTAAATTAATAATGCAAATAGATCTTTGGGAAATGTGGAATTAGTAAAGTTTGTCTTAATATAAAAGACATTGTTTAGTTATATTTAGTTTTTGCTTATTTAACCTTAAGTTGTTTTTTCATGAGAAAAAAATTAACATTTTGTATATCAGTTTTCTCAACTATACATTGAGAATTTTGTAGGGTTTTCACAGATATTCAGTGAGAAAACATTGTAAAGTGCTTAGAATGGTGACTACCTAGAACAGTAGTTCTCAACCTTCCTAATGCCGCAACCCTTTAATACCGTTCCTCATGTCGTGGTGACCCCCAACCATAAAATTATTTTCGTTGCTACTTCATAACTGTAATTTTGCTTCTGTTATGAATTATAATGTAAATATCTGATATGCAGGATGTATTTAGGCAACCCCTGTGAAAGGGTTGTTTGACTTCCAAAGGGGTCAAGACCCACAGCTTGAGAACCTCTGACCTAGAAGGAACTTAATAACTCTTAGCTCTTGTCATTAATATTTTATACAAGCTGTAGAAGAGTTAGAAAATTTCCTGTTTCACTAAGTTAGGTGGTATTTTTTCAGCTAACAGTTGGAACACATGATTGGACATAATTCATGTGATAAATATTTAAATTTGGCATTACAGAAACTGGAACCTGTTGTTACTATAACTACAGTGTACATTTTTGATGACCAGAATTCTTGTATCCACCACATATAGCATCCTTGCACTATGAATCTTCCTATCTGATGCTTTTAATTGTTTTCAAATTATTGTTCTTTTAATTATCAGTGGAATACATTTATCCAGCCAAAATTCACAAGATACCCCAATATAAGTAATAACGTGCTGGCTAGGTTCGGGGTCCCTGATCCAGCACACTTCCAATTTTTTTTTTTAAATAATTGTTTTGTTTTTTTTTTTTGCAGTTTTTGGCTGGGGCTTGGTTTGAACCCACCACCTCCGGTATATGGGATCAGCGCCCTACTCCTTTGAGCCACAGACTCCGCCCTTGGGAAATATTTTAGTTTTATCAGTGATACATTTACAAATCATATCTTAGGATTGGCCAGTTACTTTTTTGTGTGTGTGTGATCCCAATGTGATTTGAACATGCAACCTTCTGATGGTCAGTTACTTTTTTTTTTTAAGATAGCTCACACTGTCACCAAGCTAGAGTGCAGTGATACCATAAGAGGTTACTGTAACTTCAAACGTCTGGGATCAAACCATCCTCCTGCCTTAGCCTCCTGAGTAAGTGGGACTATAATCACATGAACATGCCTTGCTAATTTTTCTATTATTTTATGGAGGGGGTGTCACTCTTGCTCAGGCTGGTCTCAAACTCCTCACCTCAAGCAATCCTCCCTCCTTGGCATCCCCAAATGCTAGAATTACAGGTGTGAGCCACTTTGCCATGGTGTACTTTCAGGGATGGTTGTTCCAGACATTTTATACTGATTATTTTTTAGCTTCCTTAGCAGAGGGTGACTTTTTATTTTGCCTTCCCTCCAAATCAAGTTATACTATAGGGTGTCTATAAAGTTCGTGTACCATTTAACATAGTTTAACATAGTAAATTACATACGAACTTCATGGACACCTTGTATTTTGGATCTATATTTTTTATGAATTTATTTTGGTCAGCATTCCCACTAAATAAACAGATTATCAATGTATTTCCTTAATTTTTCTTATGTACTTTATAGGGGAATAATTGATACAAAATAAATTTGATATACCTAAAGTGTACAATTTAGCTATGACAGTTGCGTACACCACTGAAATGTCACTACGATCAAAGTAGAGAAAATTTCCATTACACTCAAAAGATTTTTACTACCCCTTTGCAGTCCATCCTTTCCTCCATCCCTGACTCCAGGCACTTACTAATCTGCTTTTTGTCCTTATAGATTAGTATGGGCTTTGTATAAATGGAATCATACGGTATGTACTTTGTCCCTGATTTCTTCAACTCAGCATAATGATTGTGGGAGTATTTTACCCACTTTGAGGCCTGTGTAAATAGTTCCTGCTTTTTAATCACTGAATAGTATTCCATGCTATAGATGCACTGCAGTTCCTTTTTTTATTCACCTGTTGATGGACAGTTGGATTCCTTCTGGTTTAGGGCTGTTGTGGAAAAAATGCTGGTATGAATGTTGGTATTCGAGTCTTTGTGTGAGCAGCTATTTTAATTTCTCTTGGATAACACCTATGAATGCAATGGGTGCGATATGACAGATGTATGCCTAACTTTTAAAGAAAACGGTGTTTTATTTTGAGTGAGGTTACTCAACTCCTCCTACATCCAGGCTCAGATAAGAACACTAAATTTACTGGTTTGTCGTGGAAGCAGGGAGAAATCCTTACCCTCCCCTCCTTGGGTTACCTACTTCATATTTAATTGCACATCCAATTCCTTTGGGCTATTAAAATAATTTCAACCTCCTCCTTTCTTCTCCAGACAGACCTATTGCTATCATCTCAGGGTGCCCATTTTCTTGTATGTACTGTGCTAGGTGCTACGGGGCACATCAGACTTTGAGTTGAAGGGGTAATAATAAAATCTGCCCTGTTCTGTGGACTGAGCTGGGTGGACAGATATTGGCTATCCTGCAGGCAGAACAGGTGAGAACTCTTGAGGCAGTATTCCTTTTACTTGACTCATATGCTAAAGAACTGTCCCACTTTGTTTGAGTGTGGGCTTTATTTGTTTATTTTAAGCAGGTGTGGCTTTGAAATGAAAAGAAGCTTGTGAAATCCCAAAAAGGAGTTAAGGGAAAGAAAAAAAAATTCTTCCTTTAATACCAGTAATTCTTCTCAGTGAGCCCCGGTCTTCTTAGTGTGATGGTACCCCGACTAGTAGCAGAAGCTTCTGCTGTGAACATGTTAGAAATGCAAATTGTCGCGCCTCACTCCAGACCTACCAAGTAGGATGCATTGGTTGTAGGATCTGTGTTTTTAACAAGCCCTCCAGATGATTCTGATCACGCTCAAGTTTGAGAACCGCTGTGCTCATCTCATTTCAAGCATGTAGATGGGCAACGTTAGGCTTGGGTAACTGTGGAGGGTAGGAATGCTGCAAGCCCCCATCCACCTCTCCCCCTCAAAGACTCTCCCAGCACCAGCAACTCCACTTCCAACGTCCGTCTGAACCCAGGCTCTGGCTCCCAGGTCCCTCACCCCGGGAGCCGCAGCTAAAAACCGGCAAGTGGATTTCGAGTTTGCCGGCTTGGGTGCCGGCCGAACATGCGCAGTGGCGCGAGCGCAGCGGCTAGGCGGGCGCCGAGAGGTAGCCGCAAAGTGGACCTGTGAGTTATTAGATCCTGAGCTGGAGCTGCGGGCTGGAGGGCAGGACCGCCGGGCCAGGTACGCGGGGGTCGAGGATGGGCGCAGAAGTAAGGCTGGATAGACAAATGGAAAGCAAAGGTTTACTTCTTTGGGGTGCGCAGCGGCTCGCGGGCAGTTTCTCTGGGTTTCCTCGCCGTGCAGTGCAGTGGGGCGCCCGCCGTCCTCCGGGCGCTCCTCTCCCAGTCCGGGCAGCGTGTAGTGCCTGCAGGTGTTAAATCCTGTATCTAGAGTGCTTAAACAGTAAGCCTGGGAACCGCATTATGATTCCCTGCACGAAATAAGACATTTTGTTAAGTTTTCTTGTTTATACTTTGCGTGGTAGCTGTAGAGGCTCTAGCCTGTTTCGTTTGAATTCTATGACTGGTTTGTTTGCCTTTGGCCTTTTGGTGCATAGGATCAATAGGGCTGGAGTGAAATCGCACCGTGCTTTCTGGTTTTGGTGCCTTTCCTGGAGCACAAGAGCTTCTGGATGCGGCATAAAAAATGTCACTTTTCAGCAAATTTCACTGCCAAAAACTTTATGCGTTTCAGCTGCATTTACAAAATTTAAGATTTTTTTTCTCCTTCTTACCGTTCAACATTACTCTTATTTCGGGCTGCATTTGGTGCATTAAAAAGAAGCAGTCTTTTATATGAGTAACAGAATTCTCTCTTTTTACGCTTTATTTGCTATGTCACTATTATGCCGTGATGTCTGTGGGGCTGGATACACTTATATGACACTGAAGCTGTGCTCCACAAATTTCCCGCAGAACCTGTGAGCCATAACAGAATTTCAGGCCAGGGGACACACACTGAACTTTATTTAGGTGTTACAAATATGAAACAAGTGCTTTTACAACCTCCTCCGTTTGTAATCAGCTTCCCTTTATATTGGCTTCTGTAGTGAAATTCTATAGTAAAGTGTTAAATTTGTGACATGGGAGGCATATACATAATAAGTAGTAAGTTCAGGGGAAAAAAATTAAGTTTAGGAAGAGAAACCTATATGGAAAGGGAATACAGGTATCCCCCCACACACATACAACTTCATTTCCTCCATGATGAATGTTTTAATAGCAGAAATAATATACAGTTGTTCTAGTTTTGGACTGTAGAGACCTTCAAGGTCGACAAGTTCAGCTGCTTCAACTTACAAATGAGAAAACTGAGACCAGTGAGTTTAGATGACTTACTGTGGCCACCCAAGCTCCTTGTTGGCAAAGCTAGAGCTGGAATCCAGGTTTTCTGATTCTTTTTTTTTTTTTTTAGGGCTCTTTTTACTACTCCCCGATGGTACTCTTCTCACCATGTGGTTAGGTTATTAACTTTTTTCTCTTTCACCTTCTTATACCATATAGTCTGGTTTGAGTATAAAATTATTTCTACTACTAAGCTGCTAGTACCTTATAAACTCCTTTAGAAAGTCCCTTCTCTCTCCCAATCCCCGCCTAACATTTTCCTGGTGTTGAAACTGCCTTCCTTGCCTCAGGAAGGTTGGGCCCTTCTGAGAGTGCCTGATTGCCCTGCTTTTCCCTTGTTGAAGTCCTGCCCATGCTGCAATGTATAGCTCAGGTGTGACCCCTTCCTGGAAGCCTTCCTTGATAGCTGCCACCAGAAGTAGCTGTCCCTCCCCTGAACCCCATAGCATTTATTATTCTTGTCTGTGCTGTTACTATCCCCTTTGTTTATAGTATTTTGAATTATTTTATTTTAGGATCTGTCAAATTCCTGACCAGGAAATTGGCAGATTGTGTAAGGTCTTAGAAATTAAGGGATTTCCAAGTCTATTTAAACATCCCGTTCAGCATTGAGCATAATTGTTAGCCACTATTTATGGGAGAGAAGAGAAGTATAGACAGTTTTGTAAAAGGATTTGATGTGGATTTTCTGCAGTATGGGGAGGCCATCTTAGAACCATATCAAGACAGTGGCCAAGTCAAACCATCCAGATGGGATGACTTTCTGATTCTTATATTTTGATAAGAGATCACCAATTAGTTATGGGGAGTGTTAGATATAGGGGTAAAAACTTATTAGGGACAGTTGTCCAGGGCCTGGATTAAGCATGTGACTCTTAAGTACAGAGTGGAGAACACAGATTTAAGAAATGATATAAAGAGGCTGGGTGCAGTGGCTCACTCCTATAATCCTAGAACTCTGGGAGGCCAAGGTGAGTAGATCGCTTGACCTTAGGAGTTTGAGACTGTTCTGAGCAAGAGTGAGACCCTGTCTCTACAGAAAAGTTAGCCAGGTGTTGTGGTGGGTGTCTATAGTCCCGGCTACTCCAGAGGCTGAGGCAAGAGGATCATTAAAGCCCAAGAGTTTTTTGTTTTTTTTTTTTTTTTTTTTTTTTGCTAGGGCTGGGTTTGAACCCACCACCTTTGGCATATGGGGCCAGCACCATACTCCATGAGCCACAGGCGCCACCCCCAAGCCCAAGAGTTTGAGGTTGCTATGAGCTATGATGATGCCATGGCATTCTACCCAGGTGACAGAGTAAGACTCTGTCTAAAAAAAAAAAAAAAGAAAGAAAGAAAAAAAAGAAAGAAATTATATAAAGGAAAAAGCATTTAGGCCAGGCACAGTCGCTCCTGCCTGTAATACTAGCACTCTGGGAGGCCAAGGCGAGTGGATTGTCTGAGCTTACAACTTTGAGGCCAGTCTGAGCCAGAGCAAGACCTTGTCTCTAAAAATAACCGGGCGTTGTGGTGGGCACCTGTATCCTCAGCTACTTGGGAGTCTGAGGGAAGAGAATTGCTTGAGCCCACGAGTTTGAGGTTGCTGTGAGCTATGACCCCACAGCTCTCTACTGAGGGCAACAAAGTGAGACTCTGTCTCAAAAAAAAAAAAAAAGAGGGGGTAGGGTGGGGTGGGGTGGGGAAGCATTTGGTGAAAGATGCAGAATGCAGAGAAGGAAAGGCATTGTTGAAAATTAGTTTCAGGCTTGGAGTGTTAGTAATGGGTTTATAATGTTCTCTTTCTTGTAAGTACCTCCAGTTATAACATTATCTCTTTTTGTTTCTGATTAAGGTGAGTATTGTATTTCTTATTCTAGATGAACTCTTTGAAGGATGATCTTTAAACCCTCACAATACCTGGCACATTGTTTTGCACTCAATAGTTACTACATGAATGAATGAGGAAAAAAGTGTATTTTGGCACAGGGAAGGTGTGCGTTTAAGATCTCAGAGCTATAAGGTGGCACTTTATCCAGACCATCACCTAATTATATAAAGAAGGAATTGAGATGTGCTTAACTAAGCTAGTTAGTGGCATAGCCAGAGGCTCTGCTCACGTTCCTTCATTACTAGACCCAAGTTCCTTTCATGAACCTTACTTTTTGAGGTTGTTGGCCCCAAGATTAATTTGAGTTGCTAGCTACACACTATAGTTTGAGATGTCTTGTGGGTCTGAGGCCCTCAGAGATCAGTCTTAAGGGGGATGTGTCTTTGGAAGATATAAGATACAAGGGCTGACTGGCGTTTCAAGATTGAGTGTACGGAATGAGGAGGCTGGGGTCCTGGGAATTTGTACATGGAGAAGTTGAGAACTCTGGAAAGGTCGTGATAGCTCATGAGAGACAGAAGGTGCAAACGGGTTGGCGCAAAGTCCTTGCACTGAGAGTGTATTTTGGAGAGACATTTTATATTACTAGGAGGTGGTGAGTGATGGCCATGGAGAGGGTGGCACCGAAGGGTGACGTTTATAACCGAGGAATGTTGGGGAAGGGGTAAGGTTAGAGAGAGAGAGAATGTGAGAGAATTGTGGCCAGACTCTACCTGGAAAAACAAGACAGAAGGCAGTGCTTCTGAACCTAAAATCTCAGTTCTAAAGGTGGTTTGAAATATTTGTTTACTTGGAACAGATGTTGCAAATGGCCATTTTGCAAATCAAAACACCTTTCCATTGAGCTGCACACAGCAGTCTGGGAGCTATTGGATGGCACATCATTTCCATTGACTTTCACATTGCCGTTCAACACTGTCTTCATTTTTCCAGAGGCAGTGATGCCTGTTCTCAATAAAGTATCAAGAGGAGAGAGAGAACAGGATGGGCACCTGTGGCTCAAGTGGCTCAGGCGCCAGCCACATACACCTAAGGTGGCAGGTTCAAATCCAGCCCAGGCCCGCCAAACAACAATGACGGCTGCAACCAAAAAATAGCTGGGCATTGTGGCAGGTGCCTGTGGTCCCAGCTACTTGGGAGGTTGAGGCAGGAGACTTGCTTGAACCCAGGAGTTGGAGGTTGCTGTGAGCTGTGATGCCACAGCACTCTACCCAGGGTGACAGCTTGAGGCTCTCTCTCCAAAAAAAAAAGTATAACTTTCTTAAAATAGTATTAGTATTAACAACTAATATTATAGAATGTTTTCCATGGACCAGACACCATGCTAAACATTTTACAATATGTCACATAATGTTCATAAATCATCCTATGAAAGAAGTGCAATTATCACTCTCATTTTATAGATAAGAAAACTGAGGCATAGAGAGATAAAATTCTATACCTGAGGTCACACAACTGACAATGGTTGAACTGAAGTTTGACCCCAGGCCTGTTTGACTTCTGGCACTGAGAGCTCAAATAACTTAATCAAATATATTAACAAAATGCAAAATGTGCTGACTCTAACACATGCTTAGAATGGCCACGAGTTTTAGCTGGTGAAGGTCTCAACATTCTATGAGACTGAGATATTTTTTAATCTGAGAAACAAAACAATAGTGATGCCCTCTTTCTTTGGTTTGTTTGTTTGAAAGACGGGTCTCAGTCTGTCACCCAGGCTGGAATGCAATGCTCGATCACTGTGGCCTTCAGCTCCTGGGCTCATGTGATCCTCCTAACCTTAGCCTCCTGAGTAGCTGGGAGTACAGGCACACAGGCCTGGCCTGTTTTTTTTTTTAATTCTTTTCTTTCTTTCTTTTCTTTTTTGAGGCAGAATCTCACTCTGTCATCCTGGGTAGAGTGCCATAGTATCATAGATCACGACAACCTTAAACTCTTGGGTTCAGGCTATCCTCTTGCCTCAGCTTCCCAAGTAGCTGGGACGATAGGTGCCCGCCACAACACCCAGCTAGTTTTAGAGACAGAGTTTTGCTATTGCTCGGGCTGGTCTTTCTGACTCCTGATCTTAAGCAAGCCATCGACCTCAGCCTCCCAGAGTGCTAGAATTACAGGAGTGAGCCACCATGCCCAGGTCTGGCCTGGTTTTTTAAATTCCACTTTGTCTTTATCTCCTTTTACCCATGAAGCACTCCTGGAGACAGACAAAAGCTTTTTCTCTAGGTACAGCACTAAAGCCATTTCATACTGCCAGTATCCTTTTTAGGGGTGTGGCTGTGGGGGGGTGAGTTGGTGTTTAGCCAGGGGGTACCTCTGGAGTTGGGAGATGGGGTGGGAAACTCACCTTGTGTAGGAGTCTAAGAACCCTGGAGTGACTAGGTTTGTAAGGATTTTTTTCCTGGGGTGTCTGTGGGTTCTGATCCTGTGGTCATAAACCCCCAGGGAGAATCCAGATCTGAACATATTCTCTCTGAATTTTCAAGATCTGGTAGTTCCGAAGTCAATGTGGAAAGGTTTGGAAGTGGGCATAGATACTGAAGGTCTAGGTCAGACACAGATAATTTAAAGGCCAGACGGGCAGTACCCAGATTTGACCTGCTGAAAGATGCACCGAGTTGGCTGTGAGAAAATGTGCTCCTTTTCCTCCCCTTGATGAACCTAATTACATAGGGAGCTTACTCTCTCCTGGGAGTCTGAAAATGGAACCCGGCTGACAGCTTTCTCCCCTCCTTTTGCTGCCAGAGCCTTTCCATTTCCTGATTCTGTTTCACCTTCCCCTGAGCCATTCTATGTACCCCCAAGGGGCTCTATTCTGGCTATGAAAGGAAAGGCCAGCGGCTTCTGGAATCTACCTGTTATTTATCGCAACATCAAAAAACTTGTAACATCATCCATTTCCATATCAACATTTTACTCTGGATGATAAACATCAGGGAAAAAAATGAAAGAGGACTTTGTGTGGCATATAGGTTTATTGGTTATAAAATGGTTATACAGTTTTGATGGCTAGAAACTTTGCTGCCATATAAGATCACGTGAGATGTGAGGCTGTTCAACTTTGGTCATCTGATTTGTTTTCACTACTATTTCTGCAAGTGTCTATTTGCCATTTTTGGTGAGATACTTGTAAGCATGGCTTCTGTAAAAGCAAGTTGCTTTTTAGTAATATTGTGGGCACAGGAAGGGCAAAGAGATGATTAGGAGAGTTTCTGTTATTTGAAACAGTTGTATCAGAAAATATTTTCTCGGGTGGTGCCTGTGGCTCAGTGGGTAGGGCACAGGCCCCATATACTGAGGGTGGTGGGTTTGAACCTGGCCCCAGCCAAACTGCAACAACAACAACAAATTAGCTAGACGTTGTGGCGGGTGCCTGTAGTCCCAGCTACTTGAGAGGCTGAAGTAAGAGAATCACCTAAGCCCAGGAATTGGAGATTGCTGTGAGCTATGATGCCATGGCACTCTACCAAGGGCAATAAAGTGAGACTCTGTCTTTAAAAAAGAAAAAAGAAAATATTTCTAGGTGAGTTAGAGATAGGTTTGTTTACAAAGTCCAGTTGTGAAGGGACTTTAGACTTTATAATAAGCTAAATTTGATTGTCAACTTTTTTAAATCCATTCACAGCTATAAAACTATAAGACTATTTTGGTGATAATTCATTGTACACAAATATGCTTATTTCAAAAAATCTCAGATTACACATCAGGCAGAAGGTGTCTGGGGGGGCTTCATGATAGCAAAAATGTTTGGGGGGTATGGTTGATCCACAATATTAGAGGAAATCAGATTTACTCTGTTTTAAGAAACAAATTATTTAAAGATCTAGTTGCAGGAAATAACTTTTTTATTAAAAAATTAAAAAGGGCCTACAAATTTTTGTAGAACCAAGAAATGAGGTATTTGGTAATGCTGCCAAATGAGTTTAAAGCTCAGATTTAAGTGGAAGGATCAGGCATGTTAATTACACCTTAGACCTCTGTCTCACTTGTCTAAACCCTGCCCCTTACACTGAGTGCCCATTTGAGTCCCTCTGCACGCCACAAACAAAAGAATAAACCTATCCCCTTGGATCACAATTGTGAAATCCAAAGAGGATGGACAATGTGTGGCCTAAAACTGTTGTTGATCGAGAAATTGAATGCCTTAGGTAGAAAGTATTAGTTGCATTCACACTCTGTTCCCATTGTTGGTGCTCATAATCTAGATTAAACTGTTGAAATAAAAGAAAAGTGGGTTCATCTGGGTGTGGTGGTATGCACCTGCAATCCCAGCTATGCCAGAGGCCAAGGTGGGAGGATCACTTGAACTTAGTAGTTTGAGGCCAGCCTGGGCAGTATAGTGAGATTCTGTCTCTTCAAAAAAAAAAAAAAATTAAGAAAAAGGAAAGCATGTTGGATGCAGAACAAACTTATGGTGAATATCAGTGACACAAAAAGATTTTGTGTCTCATTTTACTTTGTCATCTCCATCTTTCATGGCTATATTGGCTTCTTTTTTTTTTTACTTTGATGGTAACACATACTATATTCTGTTTATAGATACAAATCAATACAGACTAGAATTTTGAGGTTTGATAATTGAGTCTCTGCTTGAGTTTTAGACTATTCATCAATAATTTGGTGGAAGGACAATATCAAATTAGTTCATAATTGAATCTTTAGTTCAATATCAAGTTGGTATTATAACCTTTGTGTATAAACAAAAAGTTCTCAAAGACTCCTGTACTCTTTCCCTGGAGACCTTTCAGAATCCTTTCCTGGCAAAGTCTCCCTTTTCCTTGCTCCCTTCAGGTTTATGTTCACTGGGACATAATACTTTGGTCCAGGTAATGTTTTTAAGAGTGGCCCAGTTCTTGCAGAGTTTTAAGTGTTATTAGGTCAATGAGGTGCCAGCCGTGAAATACAACTCACAAAAACCCAGTGATTTTTTTTAGCAAAAGTTGTCATGTAAGTGAATTAACTTTGGAAAAACAACAATAATTCCAATTTGTTTGATCTCTTTTCTTATCCTTAAATAGCCAAATTAAACCCGAAATTATCATCAGTAGAAAAAAGTAATCAGAAAAATCTTGGAATGTTTAGTGATTGATTAAAATGAGCCTCAGGGCAATTTAAAGTTTAGATACCTGAAGTCAGTTGACCTATAATCAGATCCTGGGATGGATAATCAAGATCTGTGATTCTGCTTCTGACCCCACGAGAAGAGAGACCTTTTCTTCAGCTGTGGGTTTGGTGATTCATCAAGATAGTGAATGTGAAAGCAATTAGTAAATTGTAAGATAAAGAAGGAAAGTATTTATTGGCCTGGGGAGAGGTGATTCACCTTTAATTCCAGCATTTAGGGACTGAGGCAGGAGGATTGCTTGAGGCCAAGAGTTCGATACTGGCCTCCGCCACCTATTAAGCCCCACTTTTTTTTTCCTACCAAAAAAAAAAAAAAAAGCTGGGTGTGGTAGCACGTGCCTGTAGCCCTAGCTACTAGGAAGGCTGAGGCAGGAGGATCACTTGAGCCCAGGAGTTTGAGCTGCAGAGAGATGTGACTAGGCTGTTGCACTCCCACCCAGATGACAGAGTGATGTTCCATCTTAAAAGAAAAGAAGAGGTAACATTATTTATTGATAGTTTCATAGTTTTCTGACTTTGCTGCCTTTCACCAATAAGTGTCCAAGACTTTGAGAATGACTTGGAAGTGGCAGAGATTGTACTCTATATCTTTTAATTTCTACATTTGAAAAAATTTCGGGGCTTATCCTTGGGACCACAGTGATGACCTAGACAGATATAAAGTCCCTATCCTGACAGAACTTCAGACTAGCTTCTCGTCAATCTGTATTTTGATGAAGAACAGTTCATTCTCTTCATTGGTTAAGGAATTCTTTAAGGTGGAGGTGACTTTTGAGCTGAATTTTGAAAAAAAAGCATGTGTTCACTTTACAGAAAAAAAATTCTATGAGAAGGGCATTCTGAGCAAAAACATGGAGATTGATAGAGCTGGCTTCTTTAGAAAATGGCAGGCACTTTAATGTGTTCTAAAACTTGATCATGTATAAGAATAACCTGAACAGCTTGCTGAACTTGAGGATGCCTACTCTAGAGTTTCTCATTCTTTATGTCTTGGGTGGGAATGGAGAATTTACATTTAACCAGTTCCCAGGTAATGCTGAGACCACTAGTCTGGGGACCACACTTTGAGAACCACAGAGCTAGAGTATAGGGTGTGTAGGATCGATGGACTTGAAAAGAATTTTTCAAAATTGACATTTTAGGTTCTGTCGGGTTATTTTTTGTTGTTTTGTTTCTTTTGGGACAGAGTCTTCTCTGTCACCCAGGATAGAGCCTCAGCTTAGCTCACGGCAACCTCAAACTCCTGGGCTCAAGTGATCCTCCTGCTTCACCCTCCCACGTCTATTAGATGTGAACCACAACACTGGCCTCGCTTTGCTCAGGCTGGTCTCAAATTCCTGACTTCAAATGATCTTGAAGTGCTCGGATTATAGATTTGAGCCACTGTATCTGGCCTGTTGTTTTGTTTTTTAAGTTAGTCCTATTTACTAAGTAGTTACTACCTTGTATTCTCTGCTGCCTTCTGGAAGTTTCTTAGTCCATCTCCTCCGTTCTCTCAATAAACTAACCTTTTTCTTGCATTACATGTTTTAAAATAATTGCTGTTCAGCCAGCATATCATTTCCCATATGGAAAGCTGAACAGCCAACAGTAGGCAGATGTTAGGAATTGATCTGAAATAAGTATGAATGACTAGTACACTCAAAATGTGTGTGTTTGAATTTTATTTTGTTACTTCAGATATAAAATTTCTGTATTTTTAAGATAGACTGCATGCTTTAAACTAAGAGGTAGGACTTAACTACAGAAAGTTTTTCCCTACCCTCAGAAAACTTAAAATCTTGATAGAGGGTTAAAATGCATGTGTTCATGACTACAGTAAGGGCTGCTGGTGTTAAGAGCTGTAGGAATATGTGGATACCATATGTAGTAGAACTGAGAGAGTTTACTTACCATTGCAACAATTAGGGAATGCAGCGCAGAGTTGAGGGGATGCTGATTTGTGCTATTTTCTTGTGTTTTACTCATTTTTAGAAACCATCTGAAATGAGGGAGTATATGTCTACATAAAGAAAATAATGGTATGGGGCATTCGAGTTAGGCATTGAAGAACAAACAGATGTATACCAGGTAGAGACTGATTGGCAGGGGGAAACATATGGAGAAGATTCCAGATGAAAGGTAAGCTCAACCTCAGAAGGAAGGTATAGCAGAGAATGAGCCAGGTGTGATGGAGCATGGCATGGGCCTGTTGCCCTAGCTACTTAGGAGGCTGAAGCAGGAGGATCACTAAGTATTATAGTGAACTATGATGGTGCCCCTGCCTGCCTAGGTGACAGAGTGAGACTCTGTCTTTTATTACAAAAAAAAAGAAAAGGCACCTGTAGCTCAAGCAGCTAGAATGCCAGCTGCATTCACCGGAGCTGGCAGGTTTGAACCCAGCCAGAGCCTGCCAAACAATGACACTACAACCAAAAAATAGCCAGGCGCTGTGGTGGGCGCCTGTAGTCCCAGCTACTTGGGAGGCTGAGGCAAGAGAGTCGCTTAAGCCCAAGAGTTCGAGGTTGCTGTGAACTGTGATGCCACACAGGGCGACAGCTTGAGACTGTGTCTCAAAAAAAAAAGAAAAGGTGGCAGCTTAGTGAGTATTTGGCACTGAGCTGACTGACTCACCTTTCTTGCCTAGGATCCATAGCTGATAGGTTCACTGGTTGAGAGAATCTCCAAACTATTCAGTCTTCCTAAACTTTGGAGTTTTCTTTTGTTGTCTATTTTGTGGATTAAGTAAATAAAATACATAAATTGAAAGATACCATATACAGTTTAAGTCACAGTCTCCTAATACTAAAGTTTATTCTGTTGTAAGTTCTTCTTTTTTTTTTTTTTTTTGAAACAGTCTTAGGCTGTCACCTTGGAGGTTGCTATGAGCTGCTCATTTTCTACCACCTTCTCTGGTCCCCACCCCTCCCTCCAGCCCTGGGCCATGACAGATCTACTTTCTGACTCTAGAGTTACCTGTTCTTGAAATTTTGTAAAAATAGGATTATATAACTTGTGGCCTTTTGTGTCATCCCTACTCTAGCATGTATCAATACTTCTTTTTATGGCTGTGAATGATAAACCCATTGTGTTGATATACAACATTTTATTTTTCTATTTCTTTGTTGTTTTTTTTTTTTTTTGAGACAGATTCTTTCACCTTTGGTAGAGTGCCATGGCATCACAGCTCACAGCAACCTCAAGCCCTTGGGCTTAAGCGATTCTCTTGTCTCAGCCTCTCAGATAGCTGGGACTACAGGTGCCTGCTACAACACCCGGCTATTTTTTGTTTGTAGTTGTCATTGTTGTTTAGCAGACCTGGGCTGGATTCAAACCAGCCAGCTCTGGTGTTCATGGCTGGCGCCCTAGACGCTGAGCTACAGGTGCTGAGCCTATTTTTCTATTTCTTAGTTGATGGGCTTTGAGGTTGTTTCCTCTTTGGGGCTATTATGAAAAATACTGTTCTAAATATTTGTGAACAAATTTTTGGGGAACATTTGCTTTCATTGGGAAAATTGCTGGAGGTGCAATTGCTGGGTCATATGGTAACTCTACATTTAACATTTCAAGGAACTGCCAAACTTTTTTCTAAAGCCGCTGAAGCATTTTACTCTCCCACTAGGAATGAATGAAAATGCTTCTTTCTAGGCCAGGTGCTGTGGCTCATGCCTGTAATCCCAGCACTCTGGGAGGCCAAGGTGGGCAGATTGCCTGAGGTCCAAGACCAGTCTGAGCTAGAGAGAGATCCCTTCTCTAAAAAATAGCTGGGCATTGTGGTGGGCACCTGTAATCCCAGCTACTTGGGAGGCTGAGGCAAGAGAATCGCTTGAGCCCAGGAGTTTGAAGTTTCTATGAGCTATGAGGCCATGGCACTCTACTGGGGGTGACAAATTGATACTGTATAAAAAAAAAAAAAAAGTGCCTCTTTCTCCACATTCTCACCAATGTTTACTACTTTACTATGTGTCAGTAGAGGTACACGTGAAGTGATATCTCATTGTAGTGGCTTTTAAATTACTATTAATAGACTTTACCTTTAAAAATAGTTTTAGATTTACAGAGAAATTAAGTAGATAGTACTGAGTATTCCCTTATGCCCCAGCACTGATACAGTTTACCCTATTGTTATTAGCATCTTACATTAGTATGGTACATTTGTTATAATTAATAAATCAATGTTGTAACATTATCACTAACTACAATCTGTAGTTCATTTGTACATATTAATTATTATTAAAGGCCATAGTTTATGCATATTTTCTTTGTTTTTACCTCTTCTTTTTTTTTTTTTTATTCTAGGATGCCATCCAGGAGACCACATGACATTTAGCTGTTGTGTCTCTCTAGGTTCCTCTTGGCTCTGACAGTTTTTCAGACTTTGTTTCATGATCTTGAGTTTTGAGTAGTTGTCAGGTATATTGTTGAATTCCTCTCTGTTGGGATTTGCCTAATTTTTCCCCCTTCTTTTTATGATTAGCCTGTAGTAACGTTTGCTTTTTTTTTTTTAGCATCAGAGCAACTTAGACTATAAAAATACATAATCAGAATTGGAAATCAGCAGAATATGGTTAGTGGGAATTCTTAGGAATTTAATAAATTTAGTTGCTTCTGGAAGATGAGCAGAAATTTAACTCAAAACATTTTCTGACTGGGCACAGTGGCTCATGCCTGTAGCCTGTAATCCTAGCACTCTGGAAGGTCAAGGTGGGTGGATTGCCTGAGCTCTGGAAGTAGAGACCAGCTTAAGCAAAGAGAGACCCTACCTTTACAAATAGAAAAATTAGTGGGGCCTGTGCAGGTTCCTTTAGTCTAAGCTACTTGGGAGGGTGAGATAACCCCAAGAGTTTGAGGTTGCTGTGAGCTTTGATGTCATAGCACTCTACCCTAGGGCAACTGAGTGAGACTGTGTCTCAAACACACAAACAAAAAACCCCACATATTTTCCTAGCTAGGACCTGATCACATTGGAAGATGATTAGATTAGATAGGAGAATTTTTCATGGCTGTCATTATACAGCATCTAATCTAAGAGTAAAACCAAAGCTATTTTTCTTACCGCTTTAACTGTAACAGAAAATGTTCTTTTGTTTAACTAACATATGCTATGTAATAAAGCATAAAGTTAATGAAAATTCAGATTAATTTTTAGCAGAATTCTATGGCACTGTGGCAGCAGGTGGCTGAAGTATATTGAATACACTCAATAATTCTCATAAATGACTTGTGTGGGGAAGGGAGCTCAGGATCTGAGAGGCTGTGTTATTTGTCCTGATTCACACAGCTTGTCAGTAGTGGAGCTGAGATTTGAACCCAGAGCTGTGGAAGTTTATACCCTACTACCTGCCAGGCTCCTGAGTTCCCAGTGGTTTTAAATCAGGAATCTATTGAAGGACACAGGGTTGAATCCTTATCTCCTGGATATTTTTACTGCCAGCTAGACCTGATAGCATCTCTTGTTCAAGGCACCACCCAAATTGGGCAGTCCAATTAACAGCATTCTTGTTGACTGCTAACGAAGGAGAGCTAAGCCAGCTTTGCCTGAGGCGCTCCTTCTCTGGTGTCTATCTATGGAGTACTAACTCCTGCCACATATTTCTGAAAATAAAGCCTAAGTTTTACATTATAAAGCAGGAAAAGAACTATGTGGGAGAATAGTCTTAGCTGAATGTATTTGCCAGCAATTACTTTGCTCAATGTATGGCTCAGGTCTCTCAGGTTTTTTTCAATAAGTGAGTAGAATAGAGGTCCTGATTTTAAGTACTTTTCTATGACTCAGAGTAGGGATGGTAATAATTTGTGAATGAACTTGAAATGAAATAATGTTGCACAGATAACTGAGGAACGTTTTTTCTAAATTTTAGAAAATTTCCCTGCTTTTTCAGTAAATTGTCGAAACTAGCAGATCAGATTGGTACAAGGTTTCTTTCTGTATTAGTCAGGATGGAGTACTTTGTGCTACAGAAACTCCATTGCTTTGTTGCTCATATAAATGTCAGTGTGCATTGGCTGTCCTCCAGTGTAGCTGTCCGGTATGCAATTACTATGATTTTTATGATCTTGTTCTTTTAACATGGGCCTTCCAAATTGTGCCTACAGGGGAAGGGGAGCTAGATGATCATCTACCAACTCTGAAATGCTTTGGCCTAAAATGAACCTGATAACTTCTACTCACAGCCCATTGTCTAGAAGTGATTACATGACCCTTCTTAAGGTTGCTGTGAGCTTTGATGTCATAGCACTCTACCCCAGGGCAACTGAGTGAGACCCTGTCTCAAACTCTGGTAGAGTTGGTAGACCCTTCTTAAGGGTCTGGAACACATGGATATTTAGCAAACAATAAACTTTAGCACTACCTTTTTTAGAATAATGGAAGTGGTTAAATAGTTTTTTTAAAACTCTCTGGCTAGGCGCAGTGGCTTACACCTATAATGCTAGCACTCTGGGAGGCTGAGGTGTGCTAATTCCTTGAGTTGGGGAGTTCGAGACCAACCTGAGCAAGAGTGAGACCCTGTTTCTACTAAAAATAGAAAAACTAGCTAAATGTTGTGGCAGGCGCCTATAGTCCCATTTACTCAGAAGGCTGAGGTCAGACGATTGCTTGAATCCAGTTTAAGGTTGCTGTAAGCTATGATAACCATAGCACTTTACCCAGGTACTCTAATTCTGACTCAAACAAAAAAAAAACCAAAAGAATTATACAGTAACAATGGCCCTAGCTGGACTGCATAGACTGGGCTAGTCCTCTCACTTTCTGTTTTCAAAAAGGCTCTCTATTGTTTGAGAACAACTATCTTTACCACATGTGAAGAGCCCCACCTTGGGCTCTGCACATTGATAGCCATGTTCACTCACCATGTATTTATTGAACAGAATTTTAGGCCATGCACTGAGGTAGTTCCCAGCTGAGCTCTGCCATCATAGAGCTGATAGTCTGGACAGGAAGTTGGCAATTTTTTTTTTTTGTAAAGGGCCAGACAATAAATGTTTTAGGCTTTGTGTTCCATATGGTCTCTGTCTCAGCTCTCTAACTTTTTAGCGTGAAAGCTGCTATAGATAATATGTAAGTGAACAAGCATACCTAGGGGCACTGAAATTTTAATTTCTCATGATTTTTGTATATGTCAAACTATTGCTCTTTTGAAATGTTTTTTTCCAACCATTTAAGAATGCAAAAACCGTTCTTAGTTCACAGGTCCTACGCAATTAGGCAGTGGGCCAGATTTTGCCTACAGGCTGAGTATGTTGACCCTGGTCTAGAACCAGCTCCATGTGTTTTTTTTCCTCATAGATCATGAACTAACTGCCTTAATATTTATTTAAATTATTCAAGTTCAGTGTTTAAACATAATTAACTTCATCTAGGCCTTTATTCAATGAATAACTCTCCCACTAATTGGTTTCTGCAAATTATTTGAGATTTTCTTTTATTTGTAAATATATACTTTATAAATTAAATATTACATGTAAATATATGAAATATACATAATATATGTATACACAGATTACTTTTGACAACCACTTATTTTATGAAAATCATGAATCACCAATATTTCAAATAATAGCTAATATCTGTTAAGCATTTACTGTATTTTAGGCCTTTTTCTCAGCTCTTTGCTGTTTATTTTGATTAATGCTCCCTGAAACTCTGTAAAGTTGGTATCATTATCATCCTCATTTTTTGGCTATGAAACCAAGACTCAGAAGGGTTAAGTGACTTACCTTAACATGATATAGTTTAGTAAGAAGCAGAGTCTGTATTCATTTTCAAGAATTCTAACTCTAGCGTTATGGCTCCCAGATCTGTTATGACATATTATGCCTCCTTGAGTACTGAAAGACATGTGCAAAAGTAGTTAAATTTTTTTTAACTACAGTATAAAAAAATAGAAGTGGTGAGTAAAGATTAAAAAATTACTTTTCCTAACAAGCAAGTATATAATTGAAAAAGGAATTTAGTGACTGGCTTGAATAATTTTCACTGCTAAATTAAATTACAAGTTTAATTTTAACTTTTTTCTGTCCATGAGAAAAGATGATGAATTGTTTATTCTAACTCAGTGTAAACAACATGTTGAGATATTTCCCTTTTCTGAATTAACACTGAGAATCAGGAAAGGGCTGGATTTATAACAGAATGATGCATCATATCCAGCTCAAAAATCATAACACGTGTTTGTATATAGAGTTTACAGAATGCTCTTTTATATGATGAATTATGTGAAAGTGACTTGGGGTGGCGCCTGTCGCTCAGTGAGTAGGGCATCACCCCCATATACCAGGGGTGGTGAGTTCGAACCCAGCCAAACTGCAACAAAACATAGCCAGGTATTGTGGCAGGCACCAATATCCCAGCTACTTGGGAGTCTGAGGCAAGAGAATTGCCTAAGCCCAGGAGTTTGGGGTTGCTGTGAGTTATGACACCATACTACTCTACTGAGGGCGACAAAGTGAGACTCTGTCTCTGAAAAAAAAAAAAAGTGCTTTGTAACCTGCAAAATATTCCAAATAGATCATAGATAATCATTCTGGTGGGCCATTAAACTATAGATATAGTCTTAGACCTACTTTCATTGTTATTGAATATTTTAGTAGGATCAGTAGAGAAGTTTAGCTCTCAAATGGATATAACTGTGAAAGAGATTCCTAATGGACTATTTAAAATTTTGCCTCATTTAACTTTGGACCAGATGGGGGGGGGTGTGTGTGTGTGAGAGAGAGAGAGAGAGAGAAAGAGAGAAAGAGAGAGACAAAAGTTTTGCTCTGTTGGCCCATGTGGAGTGCTTTGGCAGCTCTTTATAGCTCACTGCAACCTCAAACTTCTGGACTCAAGCAATTTTCTTGCCTCAGACTCCTGAGTAGCTGGGACTATAAGCATGCACCAAGAAACCTAGCTAATTTTTCTATTTTTAGTTGAGACCAGATCTCACTCTTACTCAGACTGATGTTGAATTCCTGAGCTCAAAAGATCCTCTTGCCTCAGTCTCCCAGAGTGCTAGCATTACAGGTGTAAGCACTGTTTCTGGCCCTGTTCTATGTTGAATTAGGAACAAAGGACTACAGAATCCACTCTTGTCCTGGGATGACTGTTAAAGGAACATAGGAACCAGATACATTTTATTTTCCCATTTAAGTTTTGGTGTTAGAAAGAAAGAGAGGTGAAATAGAAGAAATATATATATATTTTTTAATATAGAATCTCACTGTCACCTAGGTTAGAGTACAGTGGTATAGTCTTAACTCACTGTACCCTCAAATCCCTGGGCTTAAGCAGTCCTCTTGCCTCAGCCTCCTGAAAAGCATGTGCTACCCAGATAATTTTTTTGTTTCTTTTGGTAAAGAATGTCCTAGTGCTGCTCTTGCTGGTCCCAACCTCCTGGCCTCCCAAGTGCTAGGATTAAGGGGGTGACCAATATGCCTGGCTATTATTTTTATTTTTGAGACAGAGACTCTGCTTCCTGGGCTAGAGTGCGATGGTGCCAGCCTAGCTCACAGCAGCCTCAAACTCTTGGTTTCAAGTGATCTTTCCACCTCAGCCTCCCAAGTAGCTGGAACTACAGGTACCCCCTGGGCTGCCCAGCTAGTTTTTCTATTTTTAGTAGAGGTGGGGTCTCACTTTGCTCACACTGGTCTAGAACTGAGGGTCAGAAATATTCCTGACTCAGCCTCCCAGAGTGCTAGGATTATAAGTGTGAGCCACAAGCCTGGCAAAACCTAATATCTATAAAAGATGTAGCCCAGGCCAGACAGGGTGGCTCATGCCTGTAATCCTAGCACTCTGGGAGGCCAAGGTATGAGGATCACTGGAGCTCAGGAATTCAAGACCAGCCTGAGAAAGAGTGAGACTATATATATCTCTACTAAAAATAGAAAAATTAGCTGGATTTTGGCAGCTATAGTCCTAGCTACTTGAGAGTCTGAGGCAGGAGGATTGCTTGAACCCAGGAGTTTGAGGTTGCTATGGACTAGGCTGATGCCACTGCTTTCTAGCCCAGGCAACAGAGTGAGACTCTGTCTCAGAACAAAACAAAAAAAGAAACTGGGTTTTGTTATGTTACCCAGGCTGGTCTTAAATTCTTGGACTCAAGTATCCTCCCATCTCAGCCTCGCAAAGTGCTGACATTATAGGCATGAGCCATCACACCTTCCCAGAAGGAATCTGGGCATGAGCCATCGCAAATGCCCAGAACATTTTGAAAATGAAATGTTTTACTTTGACACTGACTCACTAATCTCATGAGCAAAGAGCAGGATTTCAAAAGGTAGTCTAACTTGTGCCCCTCTGGGGCATGTCCCTGGCTGTAACACTCACTCTTCGTGGCAGAGTAGTATCTTCAGACATTTTATTATATATGAAATAACAAATGATTCAAGACAAGAAAAGATCTTTGTACACTTTTATTGCACCATGACTGTTTCCTAATTAGGTAAAAATTCTCCTCTGATCTGTAGTATGGCTTATTGCTAAATGAAGAGGGCTACCAGTGACAGGGTCTTTTCAAAAACAATAAACTTACATTTGCTTTACATATAATTTTAAATTACATAGAATTCTATACACCATAGAATTCTACATTTGGTAGAAATTCTGATTGTGGAATTTTTGTCCTGTAACACGGGATGTGGGTCAGTCATGGTGGCTCACGTCTGTAATCCTAGCACTTTAGGAGGCTCAGGCAGTTGGATTGCTTGAGCTCAAGAGTTTGAGACCAGCTTGAACAAGGGTGAGACCCTCCCATCTGTACTAAAAATAGAAAAATTAGCCAGGTAGTGTGGTGGGTACCTATAGTCCCAGCTACTTGTGAAGCTGAGGCAGGAGAATTGCTTGAATCCAGAAGTCTGAGGTTACTATGAGCTAGGCTGAGGCCATGGCAGTCTAGCCTAGTGCAACAGAGTGAGACTCTGTTGCCAAGAAAACAAAACAAAAACCCAGAGGATGTGGGTATTTTTTCTTTCATTAGTCCTGATCTTTCAAGGAGCTAGAAATGTTAAAAAGAGGATTGCTTTTTTGATATGAGTCCTTTTACCTTCTCTCTCTTCATCCTGTAAGTCTTGGTCATTTGGGATGAGCATTTGCCATTTGTTTGGGATCCGCCATTACAACTTCATAAATGAAAACATGAAAGCAGCCACCAGCTGAGGAGGCAAAAAAAAAAAAAAAATATATGCTTTTTCAACAGCAACATACTATATAATCTCAGTTCAGGGATATCTCAGGAAATTAGCAGTGGCAGGTAGTGGCTCTATGGAAGAAGGCAGTGAGAGAAGGGGATAGCTGGGAGTCATGAGGACTGTGATACTGAAGATTCCCACTTTACCTAAAGGACATGGCTGTCTCTGGCATAGCTCAATGTTATGTAGGAACATGAGCTCAGTATTGCCTGATCTTCTGATTTTAAGTGAGAGAATAGAAATCTGAATCTTAGGTTAATCCTAATTTTTATATGTTCACTCCAAAATTTAAAAAAGTACTCAGTGAGCCACAGAGGATGTTCGTCCAGGAAGTATTTCGTCTGTGGTGCCATTTTGTCCCTTGGTGAAGAAGGAATGAAATGAGCTCTGACATGGGTGCTTCAGGAGTATGGAATGTGAGACCTGGCGTGGGTTTTGCCCACGTCTTTTTCTGTTTTGCTGAGGATGTTGCATTTTGATTCTGCTGTTCTTAAGGAAAACCTTTTACTATTCAGATTTCCCTCCTAGAGAAGGAGGGGCTAGAGATGTTGAACTCTGCTGGGGCCTTCAGGAGCTGGGTAGGGCTAAGGCAGAGGGTTGGGCAAGATTAGCCACACTGCAGGATTTGAAGGCAGGGTATCATTTAAAAATTGAGACACAAGAACATTTATCTGCAGAGTCTAGGTGAGTGAGCATGGCAGCAGAGTTACCAGACCCAAGCACAGAAAGAGAGGGTAGAAGGGAGTGGTCAGGAGGTACCCAAAGCACTGAAGAGCAGCTGCTAGGGCTTGGTAAGGAAGCTGTTTAGGCAGCCAGCATAGTCTGGACAGTTGATGATTGACCCAGGGAAGTAATCTAGGCTGAATTTACTATAGGCCTTACATCTTCTCTTCATTTATATCACTTTGGTGAGAACTGCATGTTCTTCAAGAGCATTGTTCAGTATGCCTGTTGATGTCACATGGCTTGAGCATTATGGTTTAGATAAGACAAGGTCACTCTGCATCCAGAATGAGGCCCTAGCCTTTGGACTTTCCAGTCATACACCCTGCATTCCATAATCACTATCGTGCTGGATGTTCTTGGACTCTGGGGGCTGATAATTCATACTGTTCTTCCTTTTATTCTCTAAGCCAGTTGAGACATTGATAGAGATGTTTCAGAGTTCAGAATACTAACTTTACTCTTGGTGGAGCTGTACTAGGATTGCAGTCTGGCCCTGTGGCCAGTGGTCTTCCTAATGTTCTTCTTCCCAGAAGTTTAACTTCTGCTCACCCAGTCCCAGACAGACCCGCTGGACAGGGACCTCTGGGTTTTTACCATATGGAGGAAGGGGAGTACTGGTGTCCTGAGGATAAGTAACTGCTAAAGAGAGAAGGGATAAACCTTACAACGACAGTGATGTCTTAACACTTGAGTCCCAGTAAGTGTAGTAGTGGTTTTTAAAGTGCGACTCTCAAACAAGTAGCACTGGCATTACCTTGAAATGCAGACTTTTGGTCTCCACTCCAGACAAACTGAATCATAGACTTGAGGGGGTAGGAGGGGTTGGGCCCACAAGTCTGTGTTTTAACATCCCTTCTTGTGATTCCATTGCAGTTTGAGAACCACTGCAATAGAGAAATGAGGTTTGGGGGACCAAGACACCCTCCCCTCAGTGAGATAAATCAGTTCCCTTCTTTGGGAAAGAATGAGAAAGGGGTGTAGAGAAGGAGGCCAGAAGTGCTGCTTTAGCGCCAGGTCCTCGTGGACACACAAAGATAGAATGTATTTCCCCTGACAGATAATCCCGCTCTGTAGTCCACAAGATGACAGTCTGAGAAAAACCAGCAGGTGCAAACATGAAATGCTCTTTTCCTCACCTGCTAAATGTTTTCTACCTTATAAAGGACAAAGGAGAGAAAAGAATAAAGATGAAAGAACACAGGGGAGGAGAGGAAGTACACTAAGAGATATAGGAAAAGAATGACAGGTGTTGTATTCCTTCTGACATCATTCGTCAAAATTAGCCACTTGTCGTATATTAAATTTCTAGTTCCTGATTTGTTTTTCTAGTTGTGACTCAAGAGCAGGCCATTTGATGGCCTCTACTTCAGTCCTGTTTGTTTTCTTGTGTCTATTCATTTCCACATTACTGGACCATATTATTTGGTGACATGGTTATTTATGTCATTCCTATTCTTGCCTGACAATTGAGATTATTAAACTTGCTTTGTAACCTTGAGCATGTTGTTCTGTTGTACTTTCTACAGTCTTCAAATTAAAATGAAGACTTGTCTTGTTAGTTACTGATATAGCCAGTGATAGCAAGGACTTGTCTCAATAATCTATATAGTTGGCATTTCATATTCTAAGGTGAAAAAGGGATGAATTTCCTAAATGTGATTAGGAAAAATACCTTTTTGCTTCAGCCAGCCTTGTTAGGGGGTTGGGTATATACATAATCTTAAAGAGATATGGCTGGTTTCCCTTACCCCCAATACAACTTTCTGTAAACATCCTCAATTCTGTGTAGCCCAGAATAGAAGCTTGTATCCATTAAATATTTAATCTTTCCAGATACTATTGCAGGAATGAAAAATACTAAAGCATTCAAGCTGCCTCTGCTTATACATATTTCACTCCAATTTCATTTGAAAATGGCATTATGGTGGTGTTGGTAGTCATGGTAACTGAATATTTACTATGTTTCAAGAACTGTGCTAAATATGTCATAACCCTTTGGGCAGATAGGTCTTTCATCCCTTTTATACAGATGGGAAAACTGAGGCACAGAGAACTTAACTGATTTGCCCAAAGCACCCCTGTCAGTAAGAGGCAGGAGCAAACTCAAATCCAAGTCTGTTCATATCACAGCTATGTCCTTAACCATCTAGTATGCTGGTTGGGCTAGCACCTGGGCTAACACCTGATAATAATTGCAATTTGGACCTTGGTCAGAATAGCAGAGGTCTTAGGTAGTTGGCAGGAGATGTAGGGGAATGATTAGCCATTTGTTAGAGGACAAAATTCAGAAAATTTTTAATTTGATCCCATTCAGATTCCTGGACCCTACCCTAAAATCTCTGAATGAGATTCTTTGGGTCGAAGCCTAGGTATCTGCATTTAAGATAAGCTCCACAGACTGATCTTATGACTACTAATGAGGATAACTGCCCCTAATTGCTGGGTAGTATTTCATATCTATTTCAATAATGTCTGAGTTCTAGTCTTTTAGGAAGGTGAAAAGGTTTGGATGTTTGGCCCTTCCAAACCTTATGTTGAAATTCCATCTCCATTGTGAGAGGTGGGCCCTGCTGGGAGGTGTTTGGGTGATGGGAGCAGATCTCTCTCCAGAGGATTGGTGCCCTTCCTACAATAAGAAGTGAGTTCTCACTTTGCTAGTTCACATAATGGTTGTTTAAAGGAGGCTGGCATCACCTCCCCCTCCCTTTTTCCTTCCTCTCTACTTCTCTCTTTCTTCCCCCCCTTCCCCTCTCTTCCTTCCTCTTTATCTTCTCTCCTCTCTCTCTTCCCTCCTCTTTCTCTTCCCTCCTCTTTCTCTTCCCTCCTCTCTCTCTTCCCTCCTCTCTCTCTTCCCTCCTCTCTCCCTTCCCTCCTCTCTCCCTTCCCTCCTCTCTCCCTTCCCTCCTCTCTCCCTTCCCTCCTCTCTCCCTTCCCCCCCTCTCTCCCTTCCCCCCCTCTTCCCCCTCTCTCTCTTCCCCCCCCTTACCCCCTTCCCCCTTCTTCCCCTCTCTCTTCCTCCCTCCCCCTCTCTTCCCCCCTCTCTTCCCCCCTCTCTTCCCCCCTCTCTTCCCCCCTCTCTTCCCCCCCTCTTCCCCCCCTCTTCCCCCCTCTCTTCCCCCCTCTCTTCCCCCCTCTCTTCCCCCTCTCTTCCCCTCTCTCTTCCCCCCTCTCTCTTCCCCTCTCTCTCTTCCCCTCTCT